>MU722226.1:91105-174798 GCA_026770625.1 Nicotiana glauca
AGAGAAGTGAGCAGCAAGTAGGCAGACCCAAGCAAGTAGCAATGTAGAGAGCAATAGAACAGTAAAGTACCCTAAAGCTCAGCCTGGGTTTCCAACCAGTTGAGTAACCAGTAGTCACAAGGGAAGTGAGAGAGGTAATGTAGAAGCAAGAGAGAACACTAAGTATGTTTTTGTGTAAGAGGGAGTTCAGAATAATGAATTCTGTTCGTCTGTTATGCTAAAGAGAGGGTAGAGTATTTATAGTTTTGAAAACCAATAGGGAATAGGGTAACAAGTACATAATTATGGAAACAATACCAATTGGAATCAATCACAGGACGTAATTCATTTTAAGCAGGGATTCATGATTCGAATGGGAGTACAGGTTATATTAGATAAAGGAAAGAATCAATTAGATGACTGATTACACAATAGTAAGAGTAGTAAGGCATGTAGTATGTAATAAGGGCCTGATATATAATGCTTCAAGTAAGGAAAGCATATATTGAATATTTGAAAATATATTTAAGGGCACGAATATGGTAAAGATATAAATTAACTCTAAAAATTAGTCAAAGAATCACGGACGAGACTAAAATCAGAGGGANTAAGAGTTGTCGGGTAAAGACAAGATGGCCAATTTTGACCGGAAACATTGATTGAAAAAGAACTTTGACCGCGCTCTGGTTTCTGAGCTGCCTACATATCCCTGGTTTTATAGGAATCAAGCCATATGTAGTTCAGGAACCATTGACGGAATGTGTCGATGGAGATTCGAAAAGACAGACACGATGGTTAAGTTTGAAAAGGCGTTTGGAATCGGACAGGTTACGGAGAACCGGAGCGGGATCGCTCCTGCTGAGACGGCCGTTTGCTAGCCGGTGTACCTGTAAATGAGTAATGTGCGCATATATTGTGCATAATTTAAACATGATGCAAGTTCCCGTTGGACCATGAATGCTGTCTTCGGACAGTTAGGATGACGTCCTCGAACTATGATGTCCTGGGCCATGAAAAGCATAAAAGTAAAGACTCTCAGGCCATGAAATGGTGTTCTCGGGCTACGCAGATGGTGCCTCCGAACTATGACACCTTTGAAATGGTTGGAAATTTTTCAGCCCATGAAAAGGTGGCAATCTTTCAGCCGAATGAATGCAAAGAGTGGCGATCTTTCAGCCAGAGTGAGAATTTAAATGCAGGTGGCAATATTTCAGCCGAATGAATGCAAAGAGTGGCGATCTTTCAGCCAGAGCGAGAATTTAAATGCAGGTGGCGATGTTTCAGCTGTTCAAAAAGATAAATAGGCGAAATTTCAGCCATGCAGGATGGAGGTAGAGCTTAACCTCGGAAGGCAGAAAAGCAGCCTTATGCAAAATGCAGATGGAGATAGAGCTTAGTCTAGAAAGGTAGATAAGGTAGCCTTATGCAAAAATGCAGATGGAGACAGAGCTTAGTCTCGAAATTCAGATAGGTAGCCTTACGCAGAATGGAGGTAGAGCTTAACCTCGGAAGGCAGAAAAGTAGCCTTATGCAAAATGCAGATGGAGACAGAGCTTAGTCTCGAAAGGCCGATAAGGTAGCCTTATGCAACATGCAGATGGAGACAGAGCTTAGTCTCGAAAGGCAGATAGGTAGCCTTATGCAGGATGGAGGTAGAGCTTAACCTCGGAATGCAGAAAGGTAGCCTTATGCAAAATGCAGATAGAGACAGAAATTAGTCTCGAAAGGTAGATAAGTAGCCTTATGCAATGCAGGAACGTAAAGAAGCGAACAGTAGTAAGTTCTCTTAACTGATAGATGGTTGTGATATCGTGACTGTTGGGGAATATTGGGTGTAGATTGTAGACTTGTGCATGAGCGATCGTTCTTGGAGTTTTAACCCTGAAAAGTGAATGCGTTCAATGATTTGTGACTGAGTGCCTGGATTCAAAGAAAATCGTGAGTTCTGTAGAGGGGGGAAGGTTAGTTCATATCCCCTGGCTCTTGACGTCGTGTATCATTGGGGTAGCATTGCTAAACGACAGTGATTCCAACGATATTTATGCATGACTTAGTATAATGTAAGTACATATTTGAAAAACAATTTTATTTTAGATGAACCAACAACTGCAACGTGGTTCAAGGACACGGAAACCTTGCTTGTTCCGGAATTTTGAGGGTCCTCCTCAAAATTCTGCCCCAGTTTACTAGGCTGGTGCTTCTGACGGCTGTGCTGAATAACTGAAAGCGGATCGACTCCAAAATTTTGAGGGTCCTCCTTAAAATTCTGCCCCAGTTTACTGGGTTAGTACTGATGAGAAGACTGACTTCGGAGGGTCCTCCTCAAAATTCTGCCCCTGTTCCAATAGCGGGGGAAAATGAGATTTTTATTAAAATGTGACCGAACCCATAGGGCTGCCTACGTATCCTCTCTTAAACGAAAATCAGGTCAGGCGTAGTTCAAATTACATCATGAAGAAAAAGCATATGATCAAATATTGTATCGTTTCACTGCGTCTGAGTTGATTGGCTTCGACCAGACTTCTCCGTCCATTTTTGCAAGAATAAGGGCTCATCCGGTTAGAACCCGGTGAACCATGTACGGTCCTTGCCAATTGGGAGAGAATTTCCCTTTGGCCTCATCTTGATGTGGAAATATCTTCTTCAGCATTAGTTGCCCTGGTGTAAACTTCCTCGGCTTAACTCTCTTGTTGAAGGCTCTGGACATTCTATTCTGATATAATTGACCGTGGCAAACTACATTCATTCTCTTTCCGTCTATAAGGGCTAACTGCTCGTAGTGGCTTTGTACCCATTCTGTGTCGTCTAACTCTGCTTATTGTATGATCCTCAAGGAGGGAATTTCTACCTCGGCGGGAATGACCGCTTCTACACCATAAACCAGCATGTGGGGAGTTGCTCCGGTCGATGTACAGACTGTGGTACGATAACCAAATAAGGCGAACGACAATTTCTCATGCCACTGCTTGTGCCTTTCAATCATCTTCCTTAGTATCTTCTTGATGTTCTTATTGGCTGCTTCTACAACTCCATTCATCTGAGGTCTATAAGTTGTAGAGTTCTTATGTTTGATCTTGAAAGTCTCACACATTGCTTTCATCAGGTCGCTATTGAGGTTGGAACCATTATCAATGATTATTGATTCTGGAATTCCGAACCGACAAACCATACGGTCGCGGACAAAATCTGCTATGACTTTCTTGGTTACTGCTTTGTATGATGCTGCTTCGACCCATATAGTAAAGTAATCAATTGCCACTAAGATGAACTTGTGCCCGTTTGATGCATCAGGTTCGATTGGTCCAATGACATCCATTCCCCAGGCGGCGAACGACCATGGTGAGCTTGTTGCATTAAGCTCGTTTGGAGGTACTTTTATCATATCTGCATGTATCTGACAGCGATGGCACCTTCGGACATACTGGATGTAGTCTGTTTCCATAGTCATCAAAAAATACCCTGCTCGGAGTATCTTCTTTGCCAAAACAAAGCCATTCATGTGCGGTCCACATGTTCCTGCGTGCACTTCATCCAATAGTTTGGTTGCTTCTCTCGCATCGACACACCTTAACAAACCCAGATCGGGAGTCCTCCTATACAGGACTTCTCCGCTGTGAAAGAAGTTGTTGGATAACCTCCGGAGCGTGCGCTTCTGAGTAGCATTGGCAAGGTCTGGGTATTCTCCTGTTGTCAAGTATTCTCTGATGTCATGGAACCATGGCTTCCCATAGGCTTCATCCTCAACGTGAGCACAGTAAGCTGGCTGGTCATGAATGTTGACCTGAATGGGGTCAATGAAATTCGTATCTGGATGCTGAATCATGGATGACAAAGTGGCTAGTGCATCAGCGAACTCATTCTGTATTCTTGGAACATGCTGGAATTCCATTTTTCTAAATCTCTTCCTCAACTCCTGTATGTGATGTAGGTAAGGGAGTATCTTAGGATTCTTGGTTGATCATTCCTCTCGAACCTGATGTATGAGTAAGTCCGAGTCTCCAATCACTAGTAGCTCCTGAACGTTCATGTCGATGGACAGTTTGAGCCCCAAGATGCAGGCTTCATATTCGGCCATATTGTTGGTGCACGGGAACCTGAGCTTGGCAGATACTGGGTAATGCTGACCGGTTTCTAATACCAGGACTGCTCCTATGCCAAATCCTTTGAAATTCGCAGTTCCGTCGAAAAACATCCTCCAAACGTCACAGGATTCTGGAATGTCTTCTCCTATGAAAGATACATTTTCATCAGGAAAATACGTCTTAGAGGTTCGTATTCTCCTCCCATGGGATTCTCGGCGAGGTGGTCTGCCAAAGCTTGCCCTTTGACTGCCTTCTGAGTAACATAAACAATATCGAACTCGCTTAACAGGATTTGCCATTTGGCGAGCTTGCCAGTAGGCATGGGATTCTGAAAGATATACTTTAACCGATCCATCCTTGATATGAGATAAGTGGTGTAAGCACAGAAATAGTGCCTCAACTTCTGATCTACCCAGGTTAGAGCACAACATGTGCGTTCTAATAAAGAATACCGAGCCTCATACGGAGTAAACTTCTTGCTGAGGTAGTAGATGGCTTGCTCCTTTCTTCCGGTTTCATCATGTTGTCCTAAAACACAACCGAACGCTCCATCCAATACTGCGAGATAAAGTAATAGGGGTCTCCCTGGCTCAGGCGGAACCAAGACCTGCGGCATTGACAAGTATTCCTTGATTCTATCAAAAGTCCTTTGACAATCATCAGTCCATTTGATGGCAGCATCCTTCTTAAGTATCTTGAAGATAGGTTCACAAATGACAGTGGACTGAGCTATGAATCGACTGATATAATTGAGCCTTCCTAGAAAGCTCATCACATCCTTCTTGTTCCTTGGCGGTGGCAACTCTTGAATGGACTTGACCTTTGACAGATCCAATTCTATTCCTCAGCGACTCACAATGAAACCCAATAGCTTTCCAGCAGGAACCCCAAATGCACACTTGGGGGGATTCAGTTTCAAATTGTACCTCCTCAATCTGTTGAAGAATTTTCTCAGGTCTTCCATATGATCTGCAGCTTTCTTGGATTTGATGATGATTTCATCCACATACACCTAAATCTCTTTATGTATCATGTCATGAAAGATAGTATTCATGGCCCTTATGTAGGTAGCACCAGCATTCTTCAAACCAAATGGCATCATTCTGTAACAGTACATCCCCCATGGCGTAATGAATGCCGTTTTCTCTGCATCTTCTTCATCCATCCATATCTGATGGTACCCAGCAAAACAATCGATGAATGACTGCAGTTCATGCTTGGTATAGTTGTCAATCAGGATATGTATATTTGGCAAGGGGAAGTCATCTTTGGGACTAGCCCGGTTGAGATCCCGTAGTCGACACAGACTCTAACCTTCCCATCTTTCTTCGGTACTGGCACGATATTAGCTAACCATGTGGATACTCTACCACCCTGAGAACCCCGACTTTAACTTGCTTGGTAACTTCCTCTTTGATTTTCAAACTCATGTCTGGCTTGAACTTTCTGAGCTTCTGTTTTACTGGCGGACATGTCGGATCTGTTGGCAACTTGTGAGCTACAATGGATGTGCTGAGACCAGTCATATCGTCATATGACCAGGCAAAAATGTCCTCATACTCTTTTAAGAACTCTGTGTACTCTTTCTTTTCTGATGACGACAAATGCACGCTGATGCGCGTTTCTTTGATATTCTCTGTATCTCCCAAATTAACAACCTCAGTTTCGTCCAAGTTAGTCTTAGGTCTACTCTCAAAGTTCTCGGCCTCTCTGACAACCTTTTCTGGTATATCATCTTTCTCTCCTGAATCTATATCCGTTTGTTGCGTTGCCTCGTTGGAAGTTACAGTCGTCAGTTCATCATCAAGATATGTAATAGTAATGTTGTGTAAAATAAAGTAAATGATAGAGAAAAGTAATAAGATCGAGATATAAAAATAAACTTGGAAAATGCTTTTGATTAAATTCATAACTGTTCGAATCATCGGAGCTATTTTCAAAAGTAAAGACAATGCGGAAAAGTAAAATCAACTAAAAAGTAAAATGCAATGCATGGTGCGTCGTTTAGCCTTGCTACCCCGAAGGTTTTCGGGCACTGGTGGTCCTGACTGACCAGTTGGTGAGGCATTCCCCTTGGTTCACAACTTGAATGGAAGGGCCTTCCTCCCCTTCCTCCTTGAAGATAACACAACAGTCCATATCATCTCCCAGAAATAGGTTCTTCATCGCTGCCAGTGTTTCGTCTTCCTCTGATCCATATATAATGTCAGCAGGCTGAAAGGTCTGCTCCAGTTGAGGTATAGGGTGCTCTAGAGGATAATAGGGCCCGCTCCATGGTGGCGACCATTCATTGAACTCGTTCCAGGTGTACTCATATCCTAGGACAAAAGTAGTACTGTGCTTCTTCAGCTTGATGGGTTTGGTGATACCCTGGAGATTCTTGCCAAGTCCTTTTCCGGGTTCATACCCGCTCCAACTCAGGATGCTCTCAATCTTGTTATCCCACCACTTGTCTTTGTCTATGGCATTAACTCGCTCGATGCGATGGTATGTTTCTCCGCCTATTCTTCTTCTACCTCCGATCATTGGGATGGTTTGGCGACTGTATATAGGGTTGATACCGTCGCCATGAATGATCACTTACTGATGATTCCATTCGAACTTCACTGCTTGATGTAGGGTTGATGCCACAGCCCCAGTGGCGTGGATCCAGGGTTGTCTCAGTAATAAATTGTAGGATGCTGGCACGTCTATAACTTGGAAGTCAACATCGAACCAGGTAGGCCCCATTTGCAAACACAGGCTAATTTCCCCAATGGTAGATCTTTGAGACCCATCAAAAGATTTAACATTGATAGCCCCATCTTTGATCTCATGCAAACCCTTCCCCAATGTTCTGAGAGTCACTAGCGAACAAATGTTGAGGCCAGATCGCCCGTCGACCAGGATCCTGGTGATGAAATAATCTTCGCATTGCACAGTGATATGCAACGCCTTGTTGTTACTAAGTCCTTCTGGTGGTAACTCATCCTCGTGGAAGGTGATCTTTTGACTTTCCAACACTTGTCCTACCATATTTGCCATTTTGTCTCCGGTTATGCTGCTGGGAACATAAGCTTCACTCAATATCTTCATCAAGGCATTTTTATGTGCCTCAGAGCTTTGCAGAAGAGCCATGATGGAAATCTGTGCTGGTGTTTTGTTCAGTTGCTCAACGACCGAGTATTCCTTGGCTTGTATTTTCCTCTAAAGGTCATCGGGTCCAGTTTCAACAGGCCGCCCGGAGGCCTGCTTGCCGGACTCAGCTAAATGTTCCAGAGTGTATACCCTGCCGGTTCTAGTCATACCCTGTACGGTGATTGCTTCTCCAGTATGTGTTTTCCCTTTTCTCCTAGCTTCCGCTCTGTAATCCCAAGGTATGGCATTTGACTTGAACGGGGTCACGTCTATCATGGAAACTGGAATTGGCACCCTTGAAGGTAATACAACAACTTCAAATGGTGAAGGTGCCTTTGGAACTCCGAACTCGACCTTAATTGGTTTTGGCGCCTTTGCAGGAGGCACTTCAAACTCGAGTGGTACAGACACATTTACCACATTGCCCTCAAAGGGCTGGATCTGAACAATAATAGGATTGAGGGTAACCGTCGGTTTCTTTGGCTCATCTCCTTCGGCAATCAATCCAATTGACCCTTTGGGGTCCTAATCATCCTCTATCTCGATCAAATGGATGCCTCCACCCTTGTGGTCAGGCAGAGGGTTGTTTGGACATTGGGAGCGGGCTCCCTTGCCACAATGTATCAATCAAAGTCTAAATATTATCTTTCAACGAGCGACACTCGTCGATGGTATGGCCTTTCATTCCGGAATGGTATGCGCAAGTTTTGTTTGGATTGACCCACTGGGAGGGATTTTCTGGAGTTATGGCTGGGATAGGAGTAACATAACCGGCTGTTTTGAGTTTTTCATATAGTTGGTCGATTGGCTCGGCTATGGCAGTATATTGTCTGGGAGGTCTGTGGTCGAAATTTAGTCTGGGTCGAGGAAAGTTTTGGCGAGTCGGTAGTGATGGGTAATGAGAAGGTTGGGAGTTATATGCTTGGTACACGGGCGCGGGTTGGGAATATCTTGGTGAGGTAGGTTGATATGTGGGTGGTGGAGGTGACTGGTAGGCAGATGGTGGCATTTGGTATGTAGGTGAGGGTGTTTGGTATTTTAGGGTAGGTTGATATGTGAGTGGAGTTGAGGGATAGGTTTGGTACTTCATAGGGGATTTAGTTCTTTGCGCAGCCACTATGGAATTCACGTCCTTTTTCTTTGACGTGCCACCAGACTGTAAGGCCTTGTTGGTGGCTTGTAATGCTTCGAGATTGGTGACCATACCATTCTTGATACCTTCTTTGATTCTTTCTCCCAACTTGATGATGTTGGAGAATTTCTGACCTCTATCAACATCAGTCTCTCATAGTATTTCAGATCCTGAGCCCGGACAAAGAACCTGTTCATCTGCTCTTCCTCGAGGGCTGGCCTGACCTTGGCAGCTTCTGACCTCCAACGAGTTGCATACTCGCGAAAGGTTTCTGTAGGCTTCTTTTTCAGATTCAGGATATAGAACACATTCGGTGCGTTCTCAGTGTTGAACCTGAATCGGTCCATAAAGTTGGACGCCATGCTCACCCAACTTGTCCACTTCTTTGAATCCTGGCTAATGTACCAAGACAAGGCATCGCCTTTCAGACTCCTCATGAACAACTTCATACGGATTTTCTCGTCCCTTCCAACTCCTACCAGCTTGTCACAATACATTCTTAGATGGACCCTGGGATCACCTGTACCGTCAAACATCTTGATCTTGGGAGGTTTGTACCCCTCCGGAAGCTCAACATCTGGCTAAACACAAAGATCTTCAAGACTTTTGCTACCCTCAACACCTTGGACCTGGCTAGTCAACTTCTTGAGTTTGGCGGCCAAATTCCTGATAAGGGAGTCCTTGTTATCTGATTGAGGTGCACTTGAGATTGGCTGGGTATAGTGGGGTGTAGTGTCCACAAAGATAGGGATGTTATGGTCGTTTGTGGTGTTTTGTGGTTCGGGAATGAGCAGTGGAGTGTTGTTGCATGTGTTGCAGGCTTGGCCATTACCAGTTTGTACTGGTGGCTGTGGAGGTACGGGGTTCTGGGTGTTGGCATCAGAAGCGGCAAGAGTGATTGATAGGCTTGCCAGGTTCCGGATTTGTTCTAATTCTTCTCAAAATCTCAGCAAAGTCTACTCCAGATGAGCAGCAGTTTCCTTGGTAATTGGAGTGTTCTCAGAAGTTTCCTCAATTACCTTTCTAGCGTTTGCATCTCCCATTTTGCCTTTGTTCCTATTTCTGGTAGGACTCGGAGGAGGAGGAGGTGGAGGGCCCTTGGATCTTGTTGAGTATGCTGATGGTGCCAGGATGCACAAACTAACCTTTGGGAAGGGGAATAAAAATAAAAGAAAAACAAAAGGTAAAAAGTTAGTGCGGATTCTGAAAAAATAATATTGCGGTATTTAAACACGTTGTGCAGGAATATAAATTGTTTCCTAATTTGGATGCCCCGTTGTTCCCGAGGTAAGCCTAGCGACAAGTTAAATTTGGAGAACTTATAATGCTAAATGCCTCATTTAATTGATAAAAATAAGACGAGTCTAAAACGTAATTTGAAATAACGAAAAGATGTCACTAATAGCCAATGACCTTATTACATTAGGAAAGCGGGAAATAACAGATCCTAACTACATGGTCCCAGAAGGACCTTCCCCAGATTTGGTATTCTTGCCTCCCTCGTACAGCTGCATCAACTCGCGCAGTCCTAGCAGCAAATAGGCTCGAACCAAATGTCTGCCTGCACTTCCCTCGGCATTTTGGCAGTCTTCAATCCTCTTCAATAACTTTCCTTCCAACTCTACTAGACCTCTTTCCAGATACCCTAACCACTTGTTGGCGTTGACAGCCATGTCCTTCCACTCGTCGATCAATTTCTGGTGAGCTTCTTGTATTTCCCGGTGCTCATTTTCACACTCTCGCATCCTCTTGCGCAGTTGATTGTATTTAACCTGCGCTGCAGCTTTTACATCAATAAGCCTATGACCTCGGACGAACCCTGGGTGAGCTAAACCAATGTGATCGTCTTCTAACCAACCCGAATAATGCAGCACACACCCTGCATGATACCTATCTGCTTCAATAGTTTCTCTCCCCAAGACGAGCTTGCAATGCCACATATGATGAGCTTGACACCTACGCGGGCTATCATCGTCTTGAAAGTCAGCCTTGAAATGACTCATTTTGTCTACCCTTGGTATGATTTGTTTCCTCCCTGCTTGCCTCATGGCTCGGGGAGGGACATAATGATGAGTTACCCTCAGACCGATGAGTATGAGGAATGGTGCATCTCAAGAACGAACAATGAACTCCCGTGTTGGAAACCACTCGAACATCCACTGTACTTGCTCTTCCTTAAGATTTTCAAACACCTCTACCCATCCTCCAACGTCCTCCGGCTGAGCGAACATGTTGGGCATGAAGTTCTTTCGCTTGGGGTGGTGGAAAGCGATATGGTCATCACAATCCTTGCGTATAATCTCCTGTTGGTAGTCACCTTTCTGAAGGTGTTCTATAAGCCAAAGTTGAAGTAACAGATTACAACCCTCGAAGTGCGGGGCCCCTTGTTGACATTTTCCCAAGGCTCGATAGATTTAAACGATGATCATGGGAACTATGCTAAAAGACTGCCTGTCGATCCCTTCCATTAAGGTTTTGGTTACCATGGCTTGTCTGGTATGGATCCTAGCCTTCTTCATGGGAAAGATCGCCATACCCAAGAAACAGAACATGAATACAAAGACCCTCCTATGTATATGCCCTAAAGAGGTAAGGGCGAATTCGTCAGTGTAGGTGCTGTAGGACTTGCAATGGCCAAACATTTCATACAGGAAGTCAAATGGTATATAGGAATATTTTAGGCAAGTCAAATCTGGATTCTTCTTGAGTCCCATTATTTTGAGGAAACCCCTACCCTTGCGATTCTCTTGCATAAGTAGACCCTGAGTCTCCTAAGGAATTCCAGCTAGACCCCCTATTTCTTCTAGCAAGGGGGTCATTTCGAGGTCCCCGAAGCGAAAAACCGACTGATCACTGTCCCAGAACATAGTTGCAGCCTCTATGATTTTGTTGTTAGGCTGGATTTCCAGAAGCGAGGGCAAATTCCCTAAGTACTTGCGGACAAGGGTCTGATTGCTGGCATGAAGATCCTCCCACCAACTTAGCAACCTTGGGTGAATGTTAGATAGCATACCGAATTTGGGGACTTCGTGCCACATTTTCTGCAAAACAAAGGGTTAGACCCAGACTCGACTATTTAAATCAATAATTAGCATAAAGGCATTTAGTTCTCCAAATAAATGCACACCGTTTGGGTTTCGAGGAAACCCGATGGACTTTGGTTTAGGCTATCTTAATGAGGCATTATGCGGACAACATAACTGACTCAGCTAAGTTTGACAGTTTAATAGAGTAACGTTTCTATTTTTTGATGTGCTAGACAAGGTACCCTTGAGTGGACAACTCAAGAGGGAAAGACGCAGAACCGTCGACTACACTGTTGATCGACTGGTTTTACTGCAAATATGCCTTTGCAACATTTAGGGGGTTATAATATTGGAAGGGCGCAACCACTCATTATAAGCGTTGCTATAGGATTTGTTTTGGCACGAGTGGAACATGATGTTGAAGTTTCAGTTACAAAAATGAAGCAAATTGCATGTATTTTCACGTTCATACTGTAAAAGATTATAGTAAATGCCAAAAAATTACAACGGTATTGAAATAGTAATAAAGCAGTAAAGGACGAAATTAAAAGAAAGGGAAAACATGAAGAGCCAAGTCAGTAATCATGATGAAATAATAAAAGGCGGGAAATAAAAGCAATTAAGGAAGCAATAAAGTCACAAGAGCATGTAATGGTAAAAGCCTTAAAAAACTCCCCAGCAGAGTCGCCATGTTGTCGACGCCCCCTTTTTTCCACCTTCTAAAAGAAAGAAATCGGGTTTACGACATTATGGACAAAATAACTCTTATTCCCTTTTGAGGAATCGGGTTATGGAATTTGAAGAGTCGCCAACTAATGATTATAGTGCATTAGGACACTTTAAAGAAAAAGAAGAAGATTTTTGAAAGAAAATCAGAGTTCGGGTAAGGGCTTGAGATTATCTTGAGGGGAAGGTGTTAGGCACCCCTCAAGATCCACTAGTGTGGTTACCAGCCATGCTTAATTGTGACTTTAAAATAGAAGGGAACAACTTAAGGTTTGCACATAGTAGTTACAAATAAGTAAAAAATAAATTTAGAAAGGAAGGAAAGGACATAAATGATTTTAAAAGAGAAGGATTAATTGGAAGAAAACATAAATTTAAGAAGAACATTATACAAATAAAGAAAAGGAAAGGGGGTCCTAGGTTTAAATACAATATGGATCACATCGGTACAATACCCCGCATACACTCCTCAAGAGAGGGGTTGCCTATGATATTAGCGCACCGGTCATCAACTCCATATTCTACCCTTCCCGCCCCATAAAGGTTATTTAAACGTGTGGATTGGGCACGAGTGCTTATTGCGTGCTATTACCCGTCCCGTCCTATAGGTCCTAGAGGGTATTTAAGACCGCTATTCCTATAAGGTAAGGACTTGGCTGAACCCTTAGGTTTAAAGGTCAAAATGCTAAGCGACATACATAACAAATAGGACTACACGTAAAGGAATCTTATAAAGGGCATGTAAAAGGCTCAAATATCCCTCCATAGATAGGCATATAATCGACACGTCTCAAACACATTGAAGGTCAAAAAATGAGAATTTTAAAAGCCAGAATGTCGAAGATAGGTTTCCAAAAGTTGGACAGAAAGTAGAAAGTTTGACTGAAGGACGAATTTCAGAAGTAAAAGAGGGCAATAAGTATATAGAAATTAGCATGGAAACATACTTTTAAAAATCATAGTAGAGATATTAAAGACACAGTACTCTGAGAAGTTTTAGAAAATAGCAGCATAATTCTGGGCAGTTGAGAATGCAGTAATATAGAGTAATAATGAACAACAATATGCAGAGGAGTGAGCAATAGTGTGCAGAGAAGTGAGCAGCAATAGTAGTGAAGTGAGCAGCAATAGCAGAGAAGTGAGCAGCAAGTAGGCAGACCAAAGCAAGTAGCAATGTAGAGAGCAATAGAATAGTAAAGTACCCTAAAGCTCAGCCTGGGTTTCCAACCAGTTGAGTAACCAATAGTCACAAGGGAAGTGAGAGAGGTTATGTAGAAGCAAGAGAGAACACTAAGTATGTTTTTATGTAAGAGGGAGTTCAGAATAATGAATTCTGTTCGTCTGTTATGCTAAAGAGAGGGTAGAGTATTTATAGTTTTGAAAACCAATAGGGAATAGGGTAACAAGTACATAATTATGGAAACAATACCAATTGGAATCAATCACAGGACGTAATTCATTTTAATCAGGGATTCATGATTCGAATGGGAGTACATGTTATATCAGATAAAGGAAAGAATCAATTTGATGACTGATTACACAATAGTAAGAGTAGTAAGGCATATAGTATGTAATAAGGGCCGGATACATAATGCTTCAAGTAAGGAAAGCATATACTGAATATTTGAAAATATATTTAAGAGCACAAATATGGTAAAAATATAAATTAACTCTAAAAATTAGTCAAAGAATCACGGACGAGACTAAAATCAGAGGGAATCAGTGCTAAGTATAGAGAGCATTTCACAAGTAAGGAAATAATTCAAAAATCAGTGTAAGAACTTCTAAGGAAAACACATACAAATCAGGGATTCGAAGAGATGCACAAAAATCAGTAGAATAATAGTTAGACCTAGAAAATACAATAGGCGTACGAATCAGAGAACCCTGAGCAGGAAAATCACAGGTTCAGTAGAAAACCGGAACCCTAGTAAAACTTAAAGCATGGAACTCGGATTAACCATAAAACAAACAAGCTCATAACACAAACATAAACACATAATACAGGCATAATCACATAATACTCAAAAAGGGGCAGAAGATATAGTGATTTTGAAAGGGGGCTCAGGAACCCTAGTTTTGAAAAGAAGAATAGAACGTTGAAAAACTTGAATTAATCGAAGAAATCGAGTAGTGAGTAGTGTAAAACACAATGAATAAGCTGAAAATCATTTTAAAAAAAGACAGAGATTACGAGATTTAGGCAAAAATTAGGGTTTTGCAATAAATCATTGAGGTAAGGAACCTGGCTGTGAAACTCGTTAATAATGGCGTACATAGTACCATCGGACTGAAAACCATCGGAGAGGAGGCCGGAGATATGCCAAGCAAGGCTTCCAGTGACCATCTCGCATGGTAGAAATCTCTAGAGCCTCAAAACTTAGAGAAGATCAACGAGACAAGGCTCTGTGGTGACTGGTGGTCGAGAGAAGTGAGGATGGAGATGGCCGAGAGGCGATGAAGATGATCGGAGAAGAACCAGAAGGTTCTAGAGAGAAGGAGGAGACGAAGAGACCAAGAGAGAGAACGTTCACTATGAAAATGAGGGGTCGAAGGGGGGGGGGGTCGTTAGTCTTTAATTTAGGTAACATAATCTGGGCCGTTGACCTCATTTGATCAACGGCTCAGATCAAATCAAAAATGGATCGGGCCTCCGAATGGGGAATGGGTTGGGTCTTAATTGAAATTGGGTTGGGTTAATTGGAATATGGGTTGTCTGAAATGGGGTTAAAATTGGGCTATGTTTGCAATAAATTTTGGCTATCATTTAAATAGCCACTTTTCCCCTTTTTATTTTATAAAAATAGTTAAAATGATTTGAAAAACAAAATGAAAACATAGAACTAATTAATAATATACAAATATTAATCTAAAAATACCAGAAATGATTTTATAATTATAAAATGCGGTTAATTGTAAAATAAGCTATAATTGTAATTTCATGCAATTTAGCTTTAGAAATTCCAAATAAATTTGTAAAAATACGTAAAAATCATATTAATTATATTTTGTTGTAAATATGAGAATGCAATACGCTATTCACCAAAAAATGATAATTTTGGGAATAATTTTGGATTTTGTACTGTAAAAATAGACAACGAATTGATTCTAAAAATTCTTAAAAATTAAGGAAAAATACCAAAACTTTTGGGCATGCTTATATATGTATGCACATGCTATTTTGAAAGTATTTGAGTATAAAAATATATAGGAAAAAATTGGGTATCAACAGCAGCCTTGCATATCTGATTTTGGCTTTGGGTCTTTAAGGCTCGAACCCTAGATTGGAAATTCGAAGGGTTCAGTCCATATTCGAGGGAAAAGGATTGTAGATTAGGGAAGAGGAAGGGGAGGGGGTTCTAGGGTGTTAAGATGGGACTGAACGGAGCTTGCGTCGCCACCCTAAGGCGGTGGGGGTACGATGACGGCGTCTCTAGGGTTTGGAGATTTGATGGTTTCTGGTGATATTCGAGGGGAGCAGATGGTGGCATGTGTATGAGGGGGCGGAGAAGAAGCTATGGTGTGAATTTGGAGGCCATTGGGTAAGCTAGGTTTTTTGACTCCAACCTTCGATCTGAAATTCGAAGCGTTTGAGAATGATTCGAAGGAATTAGAGTGTGGATTCGGAGAGATGGGAGTAATGGGGTTCTATGGCGTAAAGATGGGGTTGTTTGGACCATCGGAGCCACTGTGAGGCGATTTTCGATGGGCGGAGTGAGGCGGTGTAAGGCGGAGGAGGAGGCTAGTCTCTGAAGGTTAGAGACGAGACAGAAGGGGGGATTCTGGGGGGGGCTGGGTGTGTTTCGAACTTATATACTGGGGAGGGGAAGTGGATCCAGGCTGTTCGATCAAACGAGACCAACGACTTGGATCATCTGACTAAATGGAACGACGTTGTTTAGTTACCTTCGACACCGGATCGGTCTCTGATGTAAACGGGTCGGATACGGGTGAGGGAACGTGTTTTGGACCGTTGGATGAACGATCTTTAACGGCTCCGCTTAATTGAACCCAAACGACGTTGTTTGGTTTGAAGCTGGAGACGGACTAGGTTTGGGGTGGGTCTGGGCCGGTTTTGGGGCAGGTTTAGACTAAAAATGGTTTGGGCCTCTTGAATTAACTTGAATTTGGCCCAACTCCGATTTCCACTAATCCTTTTCCTTTTCTTTTTATTTTCTAAAATTCTAATTAAAATAAAATACAAACCTAAATTAATCCTTGAAAAAATTATCCTAAAATACTAATTAACTCTAAGTAGTAATTATCACAAAATAATTAAATACCAAATTAAAAGAAAACACAAAATTCGACTTTAAATACTAAAATGCAAAAATACATTATTTTTTTGTGATTTTTCATCTTTTGTAAAACAATTAATTTACTACTTAATTAAAAAATGCAAAGTAAATCTTAAATTCAAATGCAACATATATATATTATATATATATATATATTTTTTTTTTCATATATATTTTTTTATTTTTCATTAATTTATACACAATAATCATGCATAGACAAATGCAAACAATAACAGAAAATATCATAAAAATCCACAAAATTGCACACAAAGGAAAAATTATTTTATTTTGAGTTCTTTGGGAGTAATTCATGTGAGGCAAAAATTACGTGCTCACAACGACGAACGACCAGCCCACCACCCTGAATTTATGTGGTATTTCTCCACACCTTTACTACTCCAAAACTACACAAAACAGTAGTAAAACATGCAGCCCAACAGAAACACAAAACAATCCATAAAATCGTCTGTTACAAGTGAATAACTCGAACTCACAGGTTTTGATAATCGTCTTGTTAGTTCTTACAAATATAGAATGACTTGCCATGCATATACTCTCTGCCCACGGGGTAGGGGTAAGGTCTGCGTACATATTACCCTCCCCAGACCCCACTTGTGGGATTATACTGGGTTGTTGTTGTTGTTGTTGTTGCCATGCATATACATAATAAAAATGGATGAAAGAGAGAAGTTAACTTACCTTATTTGTTGGATAACTCAAATCCTATATTGGTTCTTCAAACTCTAGGTTTTACCTCCAATTATAACTTGAAAGGGAGAGAAAATCAATTAGGGTTTGCGTGCAATTTTTTGGAAGCTTTTTGCAGAGCTTATGTATTGTTATTATGCCCTATTATCATTCTAATATATGAAGAAAATATGCCTTTAAATTCCTCTTTGGACGACCCGAACTGGCCCATTTTTGGACTCTCATTTAAGCAAGTAGATGAGACACCTACTTGTCACCTAGCATTCTGCGTAGTCTCGCGAAAACGCCGATATTTCTCTACTCCTATTTCTTATTGACATATATTTTAATGAAATAGAAAATGGACTCATAGATATTAAATTTTATGGGTGTAACACCCCATAACTCCAAGTATATTGGGAGAAATCGTGGTTAGATTTGACCCAAAGTTTCAGTAAAACTTATGAACGTAACTTGTGATGACTTTCATCGACTTTTGTTCCACAACTCGCTTGACATTAAAACATAACACACGACTATCATAAGACTAACATAACTCATAATATAACCTCCTTATCATGTTAAGCACCGTAGTCTCACCCCAAAAGTACATGTTATAACATTCCTAACTTGTCGACATTCGATGAAATATTATTTTCTTCAATTCCTTTAGCTTCTGAACCTTCCAAAACTCTTTGTACTTGTTTTTCATGATCTTAAATATTTTTAACCTCTGAGGTAACATGATTAACTTACTTTATATGCTTTTAAATATTATATCATTTTTGGGTCCTACATTATTTTGCTTACGACGCACTTTTACGTACAAAAATATAGGGTGTAACATCATCCCCCCTTGGGAACATTCGTCCTCGAATATTTACTCTTAGAGACTTTGGAAATTGTTTGCCAGAGTCTCCTCCGTACAATAGACTAAAACCAACTTGCATGCAGCCATAAAATATACTATACATGCCACACATGGCCAATGTCTATTAAAAGCAACACATTGCCTCACACAGTCGTAAATCATAAATATGGAAAGTCAAAAAAATAAGAACTTACCTGATGACCTACTAACCTGAGTAGAGTTGTGTTGTAGCATCCCATGTAGATCCATATCTTCAGTTTGAAATAAATGGGGCTATTTAAATTTTATTTCTTCCTCCGCTTCCAAAATCATCTCTTCCATATTCTTGCTTCTCCATAAAACCTTCACGGAGGCTGCCTCCTTATTTCGTAGCTTGCGAATTTTTCGGTCTAGGATGGCAACTAGAATTTTCTCGTATGAAAAGTCCTCCGTATTCTGTACATCATTTGCTGGAACCACTCAAGTAGGATCGCCAATGCACTTCTATAGCATAGATACGTGAAAAAACGGATGGACAGACTCTAATTATGAAGGCAATTCAAACTCATAAGCTACTTGGCCCACTCTCCAAATGATCATATGAGGACCAATATATCGTGGGCTAATCTTGCCTTTCTTTCCAAACCTCACCACTTCCTTTATAGGTGATACCTTTAAGAATACACAGTCATTAACCCCGAACTCTATGTCTCATTGCCGCACGTCAGAATATGACTTCTGACGACTCTGAGCTGTCAAAAGTCGCTCCCGGATAAGCTTTACTTTCTCTACGACCTGTTAAACCAGGTCTTTCCTATGTAACCCAGATTCTTCAACATCAAACCACCCTATAGGAGATCTACACTTACACCCATACAAAGCCTTGTACGGAGTCATCTAGATACTGCAGTGGTAACTATTATTATATGCAAACTCGATAAGAGATTCATCTCCACTTCTTTTAAAATCCAACACACATGCTTGCAACATATCCTCGAGCGTCTGAATAGTCCGCTCGGCATGTCCATCAGGTTTTGGATGAAAATATGTTTGTAGACCTTTCTGAAATGACCTCCAAAAATATGCTATAAACTGGGCCCCACTATTAGATATAATAGATACCGGTGCTAATACCCAATTTTTTTCTCATATATTTTAATGTGCATATATATTTTAAAAATAGTTCACATGCATTATTATTAGATTTATAAACATGCCCAAGTATTTTTATAATTGTTCTATAATTTTAAACGCTTTAAATCCATTTATTTCTCCATTTTGAATTATACAAATATCCAATAATTATCCATCATATTATTTTTATGATTATTTAACAATCTAAATTCATCATCTATGCCAACATGGTGTTTAAATATTTTTAGTGCATTTTTTGTAACTACTTTTGCAATTTTAAGGCTAAATTACACATCTTTGCAATAACAACCCATGTTAATGTATCATTAAATTATTTATGCATAAAATGCTCTTTTATATTTTCAAAATGTTAAATAGCTATTTTATATCATTTTAGTGCACAAATGACATTTTTATTCTTTATTAATTGCCTTTATAAATTATTTATTTGTTAAATATAGGATATTTAAAAACTAGCCTAAATTCCTACCCAAATTTGGACCTAAAACTTCCCACTAGACCAGCCCAATACCCTTAGCCCAACACCATTAGCCCGGTATCTTACCCACTTAGTTAACCCGACTCAGAACCCTGACCAATCATGGCCGTTGATCTCTGAGATCAACGACCCATATTATTCCTACCCTTTTTAATTACAACCCACAATCCTAACCCTAACTCTCATTCACCCAAACCCGCCGCCTCTGTATTTTCTCATTTCCTCCCTTTCTCTCTTCGTCAAACCCTAAATCCGTCACCATCCTCCTGTGATTCCTACCCGAAAATAGAACCATCTCCTGATTCCTTACTATATCTGGCCTTACCTCATTTCCAGCGACTCGTTTGTGAAGTTACTCAAACTGGTTCGCTTCAAATGGCAAGTTGATCTCAAGAGATTCGAACCAGATTTGGTTCAAAATCTCTTATATGTTGATTATTTCCGTGTGTGTTCATCCTAACATCTATGAGTACGAATATTTTCGTATCTTTCAATTTGGGTTTTAGATCTTGATTGGAACTAGATTTTGTCTGATTTCTATTTGTGTTATGCTATTCTCCATCTATATTTTCTCTATTACTCACAAATTCGTCCATTTTTAGTTGAGTATTTTACTTACCCTAAAACTAGGGTTCAAGATCTTTCTAGATCTAAAATGATTTTTTATTCCTTTGTATTTTTCCCTTTAAGGTTTCTGTATACCTATCGTTGTGTCCATATTTTCTTTACTATTTCTGATCGATCCTATTTACCCTAAAATTTTGGGGTTCTTATTTTTCAAAGACGAAATAAATCTATATCAATCTTTTGTATTTCCATCTCTGTGCATCCTTATTATAGTTTTCCTTTTGGTTTTCTACGCTGATTTTACTTACCCTAAAATCTAGGATTTTTTATTCTTCAAACAATATATGGTTCAAACCTTAATTATTTCCGTCTATATGGCCTCTGCTTATCCGCCTCTATGCATCTTTCACTCTTGCCGTTAATTGTTGACTGATTTTACTTCCCCCAAAATCAAGATTTTTGAAATCTTTCCTTTCTTGTACGATGTTGATATTTCCTCATTTTGTTCGGTTTACCTGTTCTCATCACTCCCTACCTTATTTGACCTGGCATCTTGATTATTTGATTGATTTTGTATAATATTTTCACTAACCTAAATAGTACTAGCCTGATTTTATGCTATTATGTTCTGTTAATTGATTGAAGCTGACTTAAATTGATTATGGAATTATTTTCATTCCTTGTTTATGTATGATTGACTTATTACCTTATTTGTGTTCTCTAATTCACTTCTATTTAAACCCCTCACCCTTTTCCCCTTAGAGAAGTATCGAACTCTCCAATTCTCACTACTAACGCTTAAGCTCTCTCTCTCTCTTTCTCTCCTGCTCCGATTTCTGTACTGAGTGGATATTGTTTGGCCGGCTGAAAGCCAAGGCCAAATTACTCTGGAATTTAGTGGTTACTGCATCGTTTCTTGCTTTCTTCTCAATTGGTATGCCCTAACCTTTGCAATTCCATTCCCTATGCATTTGTTGATTAATTTGTTTTAATTCCTAGCATGACTCTGTCGTTTATGTGATTATGTGATCTCATCTAGCAGCATTGTTAGTTTAAGACTAAGCTATTCTGAATAATATGAATCCCATTCATGATTTAGCCTAAGGTTTAACTTGTTTCATCTGTTACTTGTTAACCTTCTACCCGTTCTCAAATTTGTACTATAAATACGTAGACAATTACACTATTACGTAACTCACCTATCTTGTGTGTCTAATTCAAATACTTCTCACCAATTGCTACTGTGGTTCAACCATGACTGTTCTGAATATTAACATGAGTATTAGCTTAATCAGATTTCAACCTGTTTGAACTATATGGTGAACATGAACCTTGTATGTTTCCTTGATGCAGTTCTGCCTGTAATTCTATATTCTGAATCTTGTTTCTTTTAAATCCAATTATATTCTCAAAACCTTCCCTTCATTCCCTTTTATGTATTGATTTTCAAAACACCTACTCTTAGTCCCTTAGGTTCTCAACCACTCCAGTGTGAGCACTGCCTAGGGTCCTTGAGACTCCTCTAAACTCTAACATACTGGGGGCTAGTTTTTCAAATCTATTATGAACTCTTTGTTGAATATGTGGTTCTAGTGCGAGCATTTCCCAGGGTCCCTGAGGCTCTTTGGAAACTTTTACACACTAGAATCCTGGTTTAATGTGTTGTGGATGAATCACTGCTATGCTTCAAAGTTGTTATGTCGGAAGGCCTAGTTCCTAAGTTTATTTGGGCCTATTAAGGCTCTCTATAGTGTACTGATACCTTTATGTAATTCACTCGATATTTTGGATATTTAGTAAAGCTTGGAGGGTCTATTCTTATATCTTTGTTAAAACTGGGTAGAAATCCTGCCTATAGGATTCAATTAAGTTGATTGAAATATGTGGGTGTATTACTGTGTTTAGAAATCCTGCCTATAGGACCTTCATGATCATGCTGATTTTGTGTTTTACATTTGCATACTAGAGATCCTGCTCATAGGACTTTCGTTCAATTCTGTATACTAGAAATCCTTTTTATATGATCTATACATGTTTTCAACAAATGTGCATTAGCAAGCATGCCTATAGGATCCTATTCTCTGAACTAATTGGCCTTCCTAGAAATTAGTTTAACTTCTGCCCGTACGCAATTAATAGATATCATGCCTATAGGACTACAAAATCAATTACCAATTTTGAAATCATGCCTATAGGATTTAAACACATTCAAACCTAGAAATCATGCCTATAGGGTTTAAATCAATCCACCAATAATATCATGCCTATAGGACTAAAAAATAAATTTCAAATTTAGAAATCGTGCCTATAACGGTTAAGTCAGATCAGTAATGAGAAACCATGCCTGTAGGAAATAAAATCGGTCTTTACGAGATAAAATCAATGCTACGCTCAGAAACCATGTCTATAGGTCTGTAATTAAGAAGCTCGTAGAAATTATGCCTATAGGATCATGTTCTGAATTCAATCGTTATTGTCAATCATTTTGGCCATGTATTTGTAGGACTTCATAATTCCGGGCTTAAAATTGTGACACAATTCTGCCTGAGGTGCCCAGATTCATGCTGAATAAAATTAGTAGGCAAACAAATAGGTCTTAATGCTCGCCTTAACAAAGCTATCTCTGAACTCTCTTTTCTCACATAGATATCCTGCCTATAGGATTTCAAAATTAATAACGTTTGTTGGTTCAATTGCGTGGTTTGTTGCCTATCTGTGGAGGGCAATATGAGCCTATACTTGCTCTTTATCTAAAAGTCCTATTTTCTTTTTGTATGTCGCCTATATTTCACATTCTAAGTAATATATATTGGTCTAGAACCATCCCAAATAGAGGTCATAATACCTCCACGGCCAAAGGTAAGGGACGGGTAGTGCACACATAGAGTGCGATCTAGAATCAACTTGTGCGCTTAAGTAACAACTTAAAGATTGTAATTGGGTAGTAAGGAGATGATAGCACATGTGCTAATACTTTGAGTAACACATCGACTTGAGCGAGTTACAAAGTATTGCATGGAATGATCCTATAAGATAAAAAGCTTAGTACCGCCCCTTATACTCCTGCTTATAACAGATTGAATATTTTATTTGTTCAAATTGTTCTCTTCCCTTTTAAGACTAATTCACTTAATATAAGTTTGTTCGGGACCTACCGTTGTGGATCTCGAGGGGTGCCTAACATCTTCCCCTCAAGGTAATTTGAGCCATTACTCAATCTCTGGTGATGCAAACTAGTATAATATGAGTTATTTGCTATAGGTGCCCTAACGTACCTTAATCCGTTAGGTGGCGACTCTTTCAAATCCAATTCCCTACCCTCACGAAAAGGAGTTGTCTTAGAAATGTCGAATCCTGATTTTGCGGGAAAAAGGGGGCGCGACAGCATGACGACTCTGCTGGGAAAACCTCTAGGCTCTTACCATAAAGAACATGTTGGTGAATTAGTCTTTAAGCGTGTCTTTAATACTTGCACACCCTTTTCCACTCTATGTGAATTTATTTTCTTATATTCATTCATTTATGATTTCTCTTCCCTATTTTATCACTTTTGCTATAGAAACTGACTTGTCTCTTTTTTTTTCTTTCTTAAATGTCTTTACAATTATTAAATACCACATTATATCATTATTCATCGTGCAAATACTTGGCAATATGTAATTTTCTTTTGCATAACTCCATGCTTAACATCATATCCCACTCGTGCATACTAATACCATAGCGGCACTTGATGAGTGTCCGTGCTCTTCCTAAAATCACCCTTTAAATTTGGAAAGGATTATTTGGGGTAATATTAGTCTATCAGCGGTGCAGTCAACTCTTCCATGACTTTCCTTTTCAAGTTGTCCGCTTGAGAGTACTAGTCTAGAATTCTATAAAAGCTTTACTCTAATGATAACAATGCATGCATCATGGTCAAACATAGCCGATGTTAATATGCTGTCCGCATAATAACCCTCTAAGAAAACCTTGTCCAAAGTCAATCAGGATTTCCATAATCCCAATGAATGCAGCCACAATATGTGTATTATTTTGAGAGATAAAGGCCGACATACTAATCGTTAATGTGTAATTGGTCGAATCCGAAGGGGGCAAGGGTCTAACTCAGTTTATTTTGTAAAAAATGAGGCACGATGTCCCGAGGTTCGGCATGGTCCGAAGTATACCACCGTTGTTGTTATACTGGTGGGAATATCTTTCGCCAAGCGACAAAAATCACGTGAAAAGAGTTCTTGGAATTTTACCTTCCTTATTGGACATCCAACCAAGCAACATGCTGATCGTAGCTGCTACTATGTTCTGGGAAAGAGAAAGAGTTGGATTCTGTTTTGGTGACATAGAAATGACTTATCTCTTGGATAAAATTGGAGGATTTGCTGGATTACCATGGGATAGTCCCGATTTACTAGTACCAGGAAACCAGAATATTAGGGGGTTTTTGAAGATGATGGGTCAAAGAAAGAATGAGAACTTGGAGTGCTTGAAGAAGTCCTACATACCCTTTGACTTCCTCTATGAACTATATGGACACATCAAATCTTACTGTATCTTTCATGATGAATTCTCCATCACTTCCTTGGGCTGGACTCATCGCGGGGTTTTTGTATTCATAGTTTGCTTTCTGGGTATGATAGTGTTCCCAAGCCAAGGAGACAGAATCACACCAGGTTGGTCATGGTAACCAAAGTTTTAATGGAGGTAATTGAGGGACAAACCTATACTATTGTCCCGATGATTGTAGCAGACATATACCGCGCTCTGGATCGTTGCAAGAAAGGGTTCAAGCAATTTGAGGGTTGTAACTTGCTACTACATATTTGGTTATTAGAACATCTGCAGAGGGGTCTATACCGCCAAGAGTTTCCACTAAGACCATGGAACGATCACATAGTTTTCCACCATCCTAAAAGAATGACCTTTATCCCAGACAGATTTGCACAGCCAAAGAATGCTACAGAATGGGCACAATTTTTCAGCAATTTGACCGAGGACTAGGTTCATTGGATGTTCGGTAGTTCCCTACTGATAAATTCATCATCAGATCTAGGGATGTTCCGCATTTGATGTTGATTGGGTTAAGGGAAATAGATCCCTATGTTCCTATCAGGGTCATGAGAAAAGTTGGTAGAAAACAAGTCATACCACGAGTCTCCAAAATAAGTCATTACAGAGCCAATTTTCAAGGTGACGCCATTCCATACAAATGTGAGGTCCAGCACATGTGGCATTTGAAGATTATCATGGAGAAGGATACCATCAAACCAAATCAATATCACGCCGATCATGTGTACTTCTACCCATCATAGTTCGAAGATAACATATCAGGAATAGTCGAGCCAGAGGTTGGTCAAAGAAACAGGGTCATAGATGATGTTGCTGAAGCACAAGTGAAGTATGAGAGGCTACGCAAGAGGGTCCTTGAATTCGAAGACATGCATCTGGAGCAACACAAGTTACTCATGGAGGCAAT
The DNA here is from genome assembly GCA_026770625.1 of Nicotiana glauca. NCBI lineage: Eukaryota > Viridiplantae > Streptophyta > Magnoliopsida > Solanales > Solanaceae > Nicotiana > Nicotiana glauca. The sequence goes on from MU722226.1 coordinate 116,673, forward strand.
TAACGAGTGGAAAGAAATGTCTACAAGGTCAGCAGAAAAGTTGGAGCACTTGGAGCAGGGTCTAATGGAACTGGAAGTGAAGATGAGGAAAATGGTTGTAGATTGTCAGAATGCAGAGGGCAACGAAGGAACACACCTAGCAAGGGAATACCTATTGCTGGATATGCACGACCTGGGGAGTCTGATTGATGGATCCAAGAGGGACAAACATGGGAAAGGTCCATCCGGAACCAAGTAGATTAGGTTTATCTGTTTTGAGTCATTTTGAAATTTGAATGTAATAAGGCAGATGCCAGTAGTAACTCATTTATTTATCGTCATTTTTAGGTCCGAATTATTTATTACATTAATGAAATGAGGCATTTATCAGCATTAAATCTCTACAAATCTCTTGTCGGTAGGCCTACCGCGGGAACAATGAGGTTTCCCAAATTAGAACGCAAATTTACATTCTCGCAATACATGTTTAAATATTGCAAATGATTTTCAGAATCCTTATTGAAGTGTTTACCTTTTGTTTTTCTTTATTTTGATTATTCCCATCGCCTAAGGTTGGTTTGCACATACTGGCATCGTCATCATATCACACTAGATTTAGAGGCCCTCCTCTTCCAAGTAATCTAAAAATCAAGGGAAAAGCTAAGATGGATGATATAAGTGGTATTCAAAAAGAAAATGCTGAGAATATTGAAACTTCAGACGGTCGAAGTACTCCAGCCCAAAATTATTAGGTTCTACGGTTGGAACAAAAAATACTAGAATTACATGGAGAACTCGAGCAGGTCCTCAACATGGTAAACCTCTCACTCACACTAAACGCCCAGACGTTAACCAACAAAATGCTCATAACCTAGTACCTCGTCAGAACACACCAAACCAACATCTACAAAATCTTCCCGCACCCTATCAATACGCAACTCCTCCCCAAAATCCTAATCCTCCACCAATGCCCACTCCTCCTCAACACCAATGTCCTCGTACTTAATACCCACAACCACTTACCATACTCCCTAGAATATCCCACAACCTATCCCTGATCCGCAAGATTCAACTAATGATCACCACTACGCTCCAACCCCCAGCACCCACCAAAATAATCACATATACATGGAGACCTTACCTAACTCTACTCAGTCAATCTCATACACTCCAGAATACGCTGAGAAGGACCTGCTCATTAAGAACATGGCAGATGAGCTCAAGAAGCTCATGAGCCGAGTCTAGGGTATTGAAGGTTGCAAAGGAATTGAAGGTCTGAATTATGAGGATCTGTGCATTCAGCAGGATGTGGAACTGTCGGAGGGTTACAAACCTCCTAAGTTCGAGATGTTTGTTAGAATGGGTGACCCGAAGTACATTTAAGGACATACTGTGATAAGCTCGTGGGAGTTGGGAAAGATGAAAGAATTCGCATGAAGCTATTCATGAGGAGTCTCACTAGAGATGCCGTATCTTGGTATATCAGTCAGAATCCCAAGAAGTGGGTTAATAGGGTAAGCATGGCATCAGATGACATGGATCGATTCAGGTTTAACACAGAGACCGAATGTCTTCTACATACATAATCTCAAGAACAAACCAACAAAGACTTTCTGCGAGTATGCTACTCAATGGAGGTCAGAAGCTGCAAATGTCAGGCCGACACTAGAGGAATAGTAGATGAACAAATTCTTTGTCAAGGCCCAGGATCCATAATACTATGAAAGGTTAATGGTCATCGAAAATAAGATGATCTCCGACATCATCAGACTCGGGGAAAGGATTGAAAAAGGGATCAAGAGTGGGATGGTGACCAATTTTGAGGCATTGCAGGCTACGAACAAAGCATTAGAGTCAGGGGGTATATCGAAAAAGAAGAAGTAGGGGCAGTGATGGTGGCCTAAGGCCCAAAATCTCTACTCACATAGAAAACACCTCCACCCACATACCAACCTTCACCTCCTAGATATTCTTAACCCGCTACCGCCTATCATACTTATAATACCCAGCCAACCTATTACTATTCAACACCAACCCGTCAAAACTATCCAAAATACAGATCCAATTTTGATCGCAGGCCGCCCAGACAATATACCCATATTGTTGAATCCATTGACCAACTATATGAAAGATTGAAGGTTGCCTGATATGTTATCCCTATTCCTGCTGTTGCCATGGAAAACTCTTTCTAGTGGGTCAACCAAAACAAAACATATGCATACCATTCAGGCATGAAAGGGCATACTATTTATGAATGTCGCACTGTGAAAGACAAGATTCAAACCATGATTGATACCAACGTCATACAGGGTTTTTGGCTGGAGTTTCAATTCAACATTCGAGGAGATTGGCAATGATTTGAGGGACTAGGTTTGGGGTTTGGAAAGAGGAAGGCGAGGGGAGTTCGGGGTGTAATTTTGGACGGGTTTGGGTGGTGTCGCCGCCCTGGGCGATAGAGACGGCGTCCACAGATTCGAAGATTCGAGGAGAAGGGCGGGGATTCAAGGCATGTGAGTTTGGGGTTTGGAAAGAGGAGGTTACGGGGAGTATGTGGTGTAAATTTGAGTACCGGTCGCTGTCATCAATGGCAGTGGAGAAACAGGCGGCGGGCGCTAGGGTTTTCTAGGGGGTGAACGAGAGAGACGATGAGGGGGGGTGAAGGGGTTTAGACCATTTTATACTAGGATTAAACCACTTCCCAGCCGTTAGATCAAAGATCCTCGACGGCTGGTATTGAATTTGGTGAAACAACATCGTTCCATTTAAGTATGGGGCACGCCGAGTAATTTGGATTGGGCTTAGACCGATTTTAACCGGATTTTGGGGTTTGGGCTAAAAATGGCCCAATCCTAGATCATAGAGGTGAATGAGTAAATGTAATAGAAACCAAAGAAGAATGGGATCCTGAAGGGTTGATTAGGATTATTCGAGAAAGGTGATGAACCTAAACCTGCAGTCACGCTTACACCTATTGTGGTACAGATACAGCCACTCGTCAAAATTGAAGTAGCCGCATCAGTCCCATTTGAAATTGACCGCACCTGTAACTACACATACTCCATGCGAAGTAGAAGTAGCCACACCCTTCACAGTGACAGTGGCACCCAGACCACCCTTCAATTCCAACGCCATACCCTAGGATTATGTTGCCGAAACTAGGAGAAAAGGAAAAGCAAAAATGGAAGAGTCTGGTGCTGCACAGGGGATGACCAGAACTGGAAGGATCTATACACGCAAGAATCTGGGAGGAACAAACAAGGAGGCTGCTACCAAACAACCCGTTATTGAAACTGGTCTAGATGATCTCTGGAGGAAAGTATATGTAAGAGAATACTCTGTTGTTGATCATCTGAACAATAATCCTACCTAGATATCCATCTTATCGCTGCTACAAAATTCTGAAGTGTATAGGAACGCTCCGATGAAGGTGTTGAATGAAACTTATGTGCTTAACAACATCACCAGTGGAGAGATGGACAACATGGTAAGGCAAGTACTGGAGAGCCTGAAGATCACCTTTCACGAGGATGAACTACCACCTGAAGGATTATGTCACAATAGGGCGCTGCACATTACAGTACAGTTTAAGGACAAGTTCACTGCCAGAGTCGTAATAGATGGGGGTTCAAGCCTCAACATTTGTCCATTGACTATTCTGAAAAGGATGGGTAAAGATTTCCATGAGATATGAGCAGGAAGTACTAATGTGAAGGCATTTGATGGATCTCAAAGGGCCACAATTGGGGAAATCAACCTTTGTTTGCAGATGGGCCCGACTTGGTTTGATGTTGAGTTCCAAGTATTAGACATATGTTCTACATACAATCTTCTACTGGGACGACCTTGGATATATGCCGATGGGGCTGTGGCTTCCACGCTATACCAGGCCATGATGTTCGAACAAAACAATCAAGAGGTAATCATTCATGGAGATGGAAGTAACCCCATTTACACCAGTCAAGCTGTTCTGGTTGTCGAGAATAGAAGAACGCTGGGTGTATAAACTTATCACTGCATTGAGCCCGACAAAGTGCTTGGGAAGAAACTCCAGGGTATTACCAAACCAGTACAATTGAAATGCCACGAGACAACCTTTGGGCATGGATATCCATACACATGGAAAGAATATAATGATTGGTCGCCACCATGGTGTGGTCCTTATGTGCCACATCTGAGTGAAACTTTTCACCAGGCCGACACAATATGGGGATCTACAGAGGAGGAAGCTTTGGCTGGGCTAAGGAGCATGTTTCTAGAAGACGAGGATATGGATTGCAATGTGATAGTTGAGAAGGAGGAGGAAGAAGGCCTTACAATTCAGACCGTGGAGAGGGGAGCTATTCTCAAGAATTGGACTGCCACACCATCCTGGACCCGTTGAGTTCTTGGGTAGCTTGGCAATTACTGACCTGTTTTAATAGCCATTTTAGGCATTTAAGATATTTCCAATATTTTGTTTTAAAGATGCATTTTGTTTCGAAATAATTGCTCGAGTCATCGAACCGTACCTGTTTTGGATTTTTCAAAATTTAATTAATGCATTTCTTTTTAGTATTTATTATTATTTTTTACATTTTCACTCCACAACATTACTATTTCTTACCTTGATGAACCAACGAATGTGACATGTAATGAAACAATGAAAAATAAGGATAGTGACTCTGAACAAGAGGACGAAATACCTAAGGAAGTTATTAGAGAAGTTGAGAATTTTGAGAACAAACCAAAGTCCAACCTGGACGAATCCAAGGCAATCAATTTGGGAGATTCTGAAACCATCAAAGAGACTCACATAAGCATTCACCTATCACCATTACAAAAGGAAGAATACACTCGTTTAATATAAGGAAATTGTCCGTGGTCATACAATAACAAGACTGGCCTGAGCACATCCATAGTGGCTTATAAGTTGCCTACCAATCCAATGTCTACGCCGGTGAAGCAGAAACTCAGAAAATTCAAACCAGACATGAGCCTAAAAATCAAGGAAGAGTTCATGAAGCAGATCAAAGCCAAAGTCCTCAGGGTAGTCGAGTACCCAACCTGGTTAGCCAACATCATACCGGTTCCGAAGAAAGATGGGAAAGTCAGGGTGTGCGTTGGCTATCGGGATTTAAACAGAGCAAGTCCCAAGGACGACTTCCCATTGCCAAATATACACATTCTAATCGACAATTACGCTAAGCATGAACTCCAATCCTTTGTAGATTGCTTCGCGGGTTTCCATCATATTTGGATGGACGAACAAGATGTAGAGAAAACATCCTTCATTACACCGTGGGGAGTCTACTGCTACAAAATAATGCCATTTGGTCTAAAGAACGCTGGGGCCACCTATATAAGAGCCATGATGAACATCTTCCATGATATGATAGACAAGGAAATAGAGGTATATATTGACGACGTCATCATCAAATCCAAAAAGGCCACCTATAACATATCTGACTTGAGGATGTTTTTTGATAGGCTACGGAGATACAATTAAGAACTGAACCCCGCAAAATGTGCATTCGGGGTTCCTGCAGGAAAATTATTAGGATTCATCGTCAGCCACCGAGGAATCGAGTTGGACCCATCAAAAGTTAAAGCTATTGTATACGGTAAAATTGGAGGGTCCAATTTCTAGTTACTACGATGCTTTATAAGCACGTTTCTATAGGCTCGAGATTATGGTCGAGCTTAATACCCGAAGGGCTATCAGCACCCGACCTCGGGGTGATTCAGATTGATAGTTATAGGGAAAATGTGGGCAGTTCCCAAGGAGTGTAGCTAGAGCTAGCAAATCCTAGCGGGCTAGTTCAGACCTAGATCAAGGCATTAAATGGTTGTACCAGTCCCATATATTTTCAATAAATGCACTTGTACCATGCTAGGATTACCCTCATATATAAAGGGGATCCTTGTCATTTTGTAGATAGCGGTTACTCAATATTCAGTACAAGAACATTCTCTCTGCTCTCTAACTTAACATATTCTATTGCCTTTATTACTTCATTTATCGCTTATATTCATTGAGTTCTATTTATTGCTCTTCATTTATTGCTTATTATTGGCCATAAAGAGCCATCATTGATTTTATCATAGCTGTTAGTCACCCATAGACTACCCTCGACAAGATATCAGACTTGACCCAAAGGCCTCAAATGAGCGAGCTCGAGGCCCCAATTATCATCTATTCGGTTTGGTTATCACCTTCTTTTCAAGCTTTTATCTAGTCTCCAAGTATTTCATTAGCATATATTTCCTAAACAACTAGCATAAAAATAGATTACGTATTTTCAGAACCGCAAAATCAAATCTAATTATAATTACCATTTTCAAGGTAAACAGTTTGGACCCCACCGTGGGGCTAAAAATAATAGTGATTATTTTTTTGCTGGTTCACTCAATAATACAACTTATCCCTCACACTTTTTCTTGTCCAAGATCTTCGATTTCATGTCAAAATGTTTGACTCACTAAATGGATGTGAAAACAACAGTCTTGAGAACCATAGAGAGAATGGTGTAGACGTTCCAGGTATTGGCGAACCACCACTAAACCCTGAAGGCGCACCAGAGCCGATCACCGCGGATGCGGTCTCAGGTGATGTCCATCACATCGATATAAGGTCCCACATTAACAAGAGCGTACACCAAGGAGACCAACAAGAAGTTCAAAAAACCCCGGCGAGGGAAGAACATGAGGTTAGCCTTCACGTTACTCAGCTGCAAAGTCACCAGAAAACTCCCAGCACAGTAGCGTCGGAAATGGCTTCCCCAACTGAGCAGGTATCGGAAAGGTCAAGTAACAACGGGTCGGCAGCCGACCCCGCCCTCAAGAAAATGCTCGAGGACCTCACAAAGTGGATTGAGTCAGGCAAGAAAAATATAGAAGCCAACGATAAAAAGGTAGAGACCAACAATTATAGGGTCGATCAAATTCCGGGCGCACCCCTGGTCCTGAAGGTTGTAGATTCAAAGAAGTTTTACAAAAGACATTCCCGCAGGAAGCTACTCTGAAACCCATTCAAAAGAAGTTCAAAATGCCTGACCTTCCAAAGTATAATGAAACCTCAGACCCCAACGAGCACGTCATTGCTTAAACTTGTGCGGTTAAGGGCAACGACATGAAGGACGATGAGATCGAATCCGTCCTACTGAATAATTTTAGGGAAACACTCTCGAAAGGGGCCATGATGTGGTATCACAACCTAGCTCCTAACTCTATAGATTCATTTGCCATGCTGGCAGATACTTTCATAAAGGCACACACCGGTGCCATCAAGGTATCTATAAGGAAATTCGACGTTTTCAAACTCAAACAACTTATCCCTCACACTTTTTCTTTTCCAAGATCTTCGATTTCATGTCAAAATGTTTAACTCACTAATTTGATATGAAAACAACGGTCTTGAGAACCATAGAGAGAATGGTGTAGACGTTCCAGGTATTGGCGAACCACAACTAAACCCTGACGGCGCACCAGAGCCGATCAGTGCGGATGCAGTCTTAGGTGATGTCCATCACGTCGATATAAGGTCCCACACTAACAAGAGCGTACACCAAGGAGACCAAGAAGTTCAAAAAACCCCAGCTATGGAAGAACATGAGGTTAGCCTTCACGTTATTTTTGAAATGTTACAGGCACAACAGTTGGCAATTACTCAGCTGCAAAGTCACCAGAAAACTCCCAGCACGGTAGTGTCGGAAATGGCTTCCCCAGCTGAGCAGGTATCGGAAAGATCAAGTAACAATGGGTCGGTAGCCGACCCCGCCTTCATGAAGATGCTCGAGGACCTCAAAAAGTGGATTGAGTCAGGCAAGAAAAATATAGAAGCCAACGATAAAAAGGTAGAGACCAACAATTATAGGGTCGATCAAATTTTGGGCGCACCCCTGGTCCTGAAGGTTGTAGATTCAAAGAAGTTTGAACAAAAGACATTCCCGCAGGACGCTACTCCGAAACCCATTCCAAAGAAGTTCAGAATGCCCGACCTTTCAAAGTATAATGAAACCTCAGACCCCAACGAGCACGTTATTGCTTAAACTTGTGCGGTTAAGGGCAACGATATGAAAGACGATGAGATCCAATCCGTCCTACTTAATAATTTTAGGGAAACACTCTCGAAAAGGGCCATGATGTGGTATTACAACCTAGCTCGTAACTCTATAGATTCATTTGCCATGCTGGCAGATACTTTCATAAAGGCACACGTCGGTGCCATCAAGATATCTACAAGGAAATCCGACGTTTTCAAAATCAAACAAAAGGAAAACGAGATGTTGCGAGAGTTCGTATTTCGCTTTCAAATGGAATGAATGGAACTACCAACGGTCTCCGACGACTGGGCGGTACAGGCCTTTACTCAAGGGTTGAACGAGTGAATCTCGATAGCAGCAAAGTAGCTGAAGCAAAACTTAGTCAAATACTCTGCCGTGACTTGGTCGGACGTCCACAATCGATACCAATCAAAGATCAGGGTAGAAGATGACCAACTAGGAGCCCCATCGGGCTCGATATATGCTAATAGGCTTCCAGCAAAGGAGTCTAAGACGAATAAAGAGAGATACCAAACATACACTAAAGATAGAAGAAACACCCAAAGGCGCAACATACCCCGCAATGACCGGAGGACAGACCGGGCCAGAATCCTCAGGGACTTGTCAGTAGCGCTAGGTTCGATAGGAACGCCGGGCCGATAGAGGCACCTTACTTATCGGAATACAACTTCAACATCCACGTATAACACATCATGTTCTCCATTAATAAAATCAGATACACTAAGTGGCCAGGGCCTGTGCAAACAGACCCTTCACAAAGGGACCATAACATAGTGTGTGAATTTCACAACACGCACGGCCACAGGACCGAAGATTGCCGACAACTCCGGGAAGAAGTAGCCTAACTACTCAGCAAAGGTGACCTCCAAGAATTCCTCATTGACCGAGCCAAAAATCAGTTCCGGGAAATAGAGGCGGCCAAAAAGAACAAAATGGATGAGCCTCAACATGTCATCCACATGATCTTAGGAGGCATCGATGCTGCACAAGAACACATGATCAGAAGAATCAAAATATCCATCACCAGAGAAAAGCGAACTTGAGGTTACATACGTGAGGATGCACTCACATTCAGTAACAAGGACATCGAGACCTTGTCTCAGCCTCACAACGACGCACTGGTAATCTCTTTCCTTGTAAATACATTTCAAATTAAATGTGTACTTGTCGATCCAGGTAGCTCGGCCAATATAATCAGGTCGAGGGTGGTAGAGCAGCTCAGACTGCTCGACCAAATCGTACCCCCCTCTCGAGTCCTTAACGGGTTCATCATGGCGAGCGAAACAATGAAAGGGGAAATCACTCTCCCGGTAAACATGGCCGGCACAACTCAAAATGCCAAATTATATAACATCGAAGAAGACATGAGATAAAATGCCATATTAGGGGGGCCGTGGATACACTGCATGAGAGTAGAACCATCCACCCTCCATCAAATGATGAATTTCCCAACAAAGGATGGGATAAAAAGCGTCTACGGGGAACAACATGCAGTAAAAGAGATGTTCGCAGTGCATGATGTGGTACCAACACCAATACCCCCCCCCCCCCTAGAGGAGCCAAAGGATAAACAAATAATAAAATAGCGATAACAAACTACATCTTTGGCTAAGACCAACCAAATGAAGCAGAGGACCGTACCCTGTCCTCATAATAAGAGTTTGAAACATATCATAGCTCGAACACCGCCAGCACTAAGGTATGACCGTCTCCTTTTTTTAATTACATTCTACACTAACCTGAGTACAGGTATCCGATCGGAATGGCCGAAGCGCTTTCCAACTCGAAGGCCATAGGTTCCAAAAAGCATACATTGCACTCTTTTCCTTTGATCGAGTTTTATCCCAAGAAGGGTTTTTAACGAGGAAACACCTATATGTTACCTAAGGAAGACTCAACAAGTATTCAAGGCTTCTTTTCAATCAACCTCGAATATCGGGGGGCATCCCCCTGGAAGATCGCCTCCTCGGAGAAACCAAGATGTGCTGAATAGTGTCTTGATAGGAAAATAATATATCGGGCCAGATGGTCGAACGAACCGTCTCCATATAAAATAGCCGATCCCTTAACAGCAAACATGTATACTTGACCAAGTAATCAAAATAATACTTTCCAAAGCATTTCGCGTTTCAAAAATGCTCGGTATTTTTGTAAAAAACGGCTCCAGAGCCAAAAATGTCCTAGACACTTGGGGACTAGCGTCAACACTTACAAGCCGTATGACCTCCTAGATGAAGTTCCAAACTCGTAAGACCTCAATGAGGCCATATCAAGATTGCGTAAATGGCTCCGGCAACAGAAAATGTTCCAAACACTCATGGACTGGCGTCGAAATATCAAAAACCACATGACCTTCGGGTTGAAAACTCCAAATTCGTAAGCCCTCAAGGAAGCAATACCAAGTTTACAAGAAAAGGCTCCCGAGCTAAGAAATGTTCCATGACTCGGGGACTGCCTCCAAAAGCTATCCCCTCGACTTATAATAAACCCGATTCCATAAGACCCCAAGTGGGCTAACTCGGTCTCGTAAGACCTATATAAGGCAACAACAAAAAGTAAGACCTCTAGCAAGGCATGAACCATACTTGTACCAAGTGACCAAAAGTGTAAGATCTCTAGCAAGGCATGAACCACACTTGTACCAAGTGACCAAAACTATAAGACCTCAAGCAACACATGAACCACACTTGTACCAAGTGACCAAAACTTTAAGACCTCAAGAAAGGCATGAACCACACTTGTACCAAGTGAACAAAACTGTAAGACCTCTAGCAAGGCATGAACCACACTTGTAGCAAGTGACCAAAACTGTAAGACCTCAAGAAAGGCAAGAACCACACTTGTACCAAGTGACCAAAAATGTAAGACCTCAAGCAAGGCATGAACCTTACTTGTACAAAGTAACTAAAAATGTAAGACCTCAAAGGCATGAAGAAATGTATAAGACCTTACAAAAGGCATAATTCCCGATCTTAAAGTTAAGGCTATATATCAATCTTGTAAGACCCCTAAAAAGGAATACCCTCGATATATACGTCGAAACTACTTCACTCGAGAACTGAAAGGCTCCGACCAAACACAATGACTACGGTCACAAGGCTGTACTAGCAAAACTAACGTGACTCGGGGATGCCAGATTGTCCCTATAAAATCACATGCCTTCAATTACTTCAAAAATACTTTGAAAAGAACTGGTTAAACAGGCTACCCTCGACATAGGTAAAAGAGCTTCAACTATGTCTGCTCCTGACTACAGGCTTTGAGATACTTGGCCATCGATCCAAACCTCCCGAGGTGCTCAATCATCGCCATATAATGACTCATAATCGAGGTTTTTACCAAACCATCAAAAGAGTAAGGCAAACGCAACTTCAAAAGTCCTTACCGAGGGAAAAATAAAGCCTATATCAGAGTTTGCATCGACCCAATGCGTAAGAGCCACTATCACCGGCCCATATAAAAGGTCGTACTGACCTAAAGCGTAAGAGCCACTGACGCCAACTTATAGAAAAGGTCGTACCAACCTAAAGCATAAGAACCACTATCGCCAACGCATAATAGAGGTTGTATCGACCCAACGCGTAAGCGCCTAAGGTCAACGTTAAATTTAAAATTTGAGGGTCAAATGAGCTCGAGTCGAAACCCGACTCGGAGACTGAATCCGAAACAGTACACTAAATACGTCTAAGAGAAAAAGAACAAGATCTCAAATGGCGGCTTATACTAAAAGGTCGTACCAACCAAAATGCGTAAGAGCCTAAGGGCCAACTTTAAAATCAAAACTTGAGGGTCAAATGAGCTCAAGTTGAAACCCAACTCAGAGATTGATCCCAAAACATTTAACTAAATATTCCAAAGAGCAAAAGCATAAGAGCTCAAACGCCGGCTTTTACTAAAAGGTCGTACCGACCAAAACGCGTAAGAGCCTAAGGGCCAGCTTTAAATTCAAAACATGAGCGTCAATTGAGATCGAGTTGAAACACGACTCAGAGACTGATTTCGAAATAGTTAATTTAATATGCCTAAGATCAAAAGCATAAGAACTCAAACGTTGACTTCTACTAAAAAGTCATACCGACCAAAGCGCGTAGGAGCCTATGGGCCAGCTTAATGAGCCCCAGGGCCATACTATGAATCTAAGGATTCCTTTTAACTCAAAGACCAATTCATCTGGCTAATTACTGAAAAATATCAACGCAAAAAGAAGTACATGAAGAATGAAGTCGCAAGATTTCTTTTTAAAAGTATGTGAAAGAGTACAAACTCAAATTACAACATACTTTGAAAGTACTATATATAGAATTAAAAACTACGTCCCCTTTGGGGACTGTGACCCATCAGCCCCATCCTTACTATCCTCGGCATAGGACAGAAGTGACTAAGCTCCATGTTCGTCGCCTTCGCTCGCTTCACCTCTTCCGAGAGGTCAAATCCCCTAGCACGGATCTTCTCGAGGGTTTCTGTTCGAGAATTAAATCGAGCATATTCATTGCTTTTGCTCTCACGGTCGAGGGCCCTTCTCAGCTCAGCTCGAGCATCAGCAACATCCTTCAAATAGACCGCCACTTTTTTGTCAGCCTTAGTTCGGCTCATAACGACTTCGGCCTGGGCATCCACGATCTCTTCCTTTATCTTTAATATTTCCAATTCGAGCCTAGCAATCATACTCATTTAGACTAGTTTGTTCGCACGAACATTCCGGAATGGCTTGAAAAAGGAGAAGGAGGAGCATGCATTGGCTCGAAATAAAAATTATCTGTCTTCAAAGATAGTCCTCGAAGTTTCGACTTCGATCCGCCTCATACCGTAGGCATGCTAGCTCGTATTCCTTTTTTATAAAAATAATACTAAGGGATTTCTCCCAATATAAAACTTTTCGCAGCCTGGCCTCACGGCGAAGCAGCTCAGACCTAAGCTTGTCAAAGGCCTGCGAAAAAGGAGCTCAATAACAAAGGGAAGGCATGAAACTCAAAAGTCATGTGTCCAAACTCACCGCAGAGTAGATCTGTTGAGTTTCCTCGAAGGTCGAGTGCATATCTACTAGCCTGGCTGCCTCAGCCCCAGAAGATCCGATCCCGGTTGGGATACGCTCGCTCAGTGTATACGGTCTTGGTCTTCGAGCATCCCTCGAAGTACCTTCAATGGGAGAAAGAATCGGCGGCAGAACCTTCATTCCTCTAAGTTCCTTTGACAGGAAAAAAAGATGGCAGTGGAGGAGAAATCATTTTTCCAAAGCCAAAGATCGCGGGCGCGAAAGGCTCAGCCGATACAACCTCTCCGAGCCTCCGATCTGGATTCATCTTGCTTTGAGCACCATCGCCCTATGAAGGACTTTCTTGATTATTATTATCATTCTTTAGCCCGCTCCTTCTCCCTCTCCGAGAGGGCATGGTCTTGCCTAAAAGGACTCCCCGATGCCTACAATAATGGAGTTAGTGCACATGAAAAGAAAACATCATTTAAAAGGGAGAAAATTGCATAACACATACCGTGGTGTTTCGCCTCCCATCTACGCTTAGACAAATCTCACAGTCACGTTCATCACAAGCCGAGTGGGACACAAATTTTCGAGTCCAACCCAAAAGGTTGGGAACCTCGTATGGCATCCATGGAATCGCTGCAGCCTAGACACAAGTAGGACACATACGTATGAAATTGTCCGCCATAAACAAAACAATGTAGCCACAAGTGTACCACTTATGCATAAAATTCTAGTCCTCTAAAAATGCAGAAACTTGGTAGGGATAATATCAATAGTCCATGCTCGGACGAATCGGCTCATCCATACCCGATCCCCATATTCTTCATCATCGATTACGAATGTCCTAGGGAATCGGCATCAAAGAGTCAGTAGGCCTCGGTGATAAAAAGACCGGTACAGCCTAATGAGATGACTATGGGTGAGCTCGAGCCCTGCTTCCTCCACGAAAAATCTCATCATCAACATTTTCCTCTAATATTACGAATGAACATGTGCCGATGTAGCCTGATACTTTTGACAGAAGTCAAGTACAACCCTATCAAGGGGACCCACCATAAAGGGTTACGTATACATGTTCAAAAATCCGTCGACATGATCCATAATGCTCTTTTACACGGAGGGTATCTATAGTACTACCTTTCCCCCCATCCACAATCATTCCTCACCAATACAAGGTGTCCATCTCCTATTAAAGAAGTGAACTTCAAGGTATGCTCCCGATGACCCTAAACATCGGAAGGCTTTTCTGACGAGAAGTCCCCCTTCAAAGAAAAATGTCCTGAGGCTGGCTCACCTTGCATCAGCAATTCTTCGCCAACCAAGCAAGAACCAGAGGCAGAACTTTCTACTCCTTGCGGAATGGGTCCTAGAATAGCATCCATAACTGCAGTAAAACTAGGGAATCGAAGTAGGAATTTGAGTGAGGGCTTCAAAGCTAAAAAGGTGAAGGACCTAACGTGGGAAAGAAGAACTCTGTGGAGGAGGAAAGATACTCAGAATAGCGGGATCCTCAAAGGAAGGAAGGCAAACCTATATGTATAGAGAGAGCAGTAACTGTCCACTTTCCTCAAAGGCCAATTAGAAATACTGAATAAGCCGTTACCATTTAGGGAATATATACCGGCACGACCACCTCTACCATTTTATAATCATGTCATGGAATTAATGGCATCATACGACACTACACGGATCAAAACCTCCACATCGACAAGCCTTGAGATGGTTTTACCTCTAATATCATCCTATAATGGTTCTTCAAACTCTAGGTTTTACCTCCAATTATAACTTGAAAGGGAGAGAAAATCAATTAGGGCTTATGGGAAATTTTTGGGATGATTTTTACAAAGCTTATGTCTGGTAATTATTACCTATTAATTGTCTAATATATGAAGGAAATAAGCCTTGAAAAAGACTCTTTGGACGACCCGAATTGGCCCATTTTTGCACTCTCATTTAAGCAAGTAGGTGATACACCTACTTGTAACCTAGTGGTCTGTGTTGTCTCGCCAAAACGCACATGTATTTCTACTCTGATGTCCTATTAACCAATGGTTTATTGCATTAGAAAATAGACTCATAGATCTTCAGTTTGATGAGTGTAACACCACATATCTATAAGAATATTGGGATAAAATCGCAGTTAAATTTGACCCAAAATTTCAGTAAAACATATGAATGTAACTTGTGATGACTTTCATCGACTTTTATTCCACAAGTCGCTTGACTTCAAAACATAACACAAAATTATAATACAACTAACATAAATTATAACATAACCTACTTATCATGTAAGCACCCTAGTCTCACCCCAAAAGTACATGTTATATCATTCCCAACTTGTCGAGTTTCGACGAAATATTGTTTTCTTCAATTCTTTTATCTTATGAAACTTCCACAACTCTTTGTACTTGATGTTCATGAGATTCAATATTTGTAACCTCCAGGGTAACACAATTAACTTAATTTATATACTTTAAAATATTATCTCATTTTTGGTCCCACATTAGTTTGCTTAGATGCACTTTTACGTACAAAAATATACAGTGTAACATCATTCCCACCTTAGGAACATTCATCCTCGAATGTTTACTCTTCGAGACTTTGGAAAATTTGTTCTAGAGTCTCCATCGTACACTAGACTAAAACAAACCTGCATGCAACAAAAAAAATACTATGGATGCCACTCATGGCCAATGTCTATAAATAGCAATACTTTGACTTACACAGTCGTAAATCATAAATATTGAAAGTAAAAAAAATAAGAGATTACCTGATGTCATTCTTGCCTGAATAGAACTGCGCTCTAGCATCCCATCTTGAGCCATATCTTCAGTTAGAATTAGGTGGGGGTATTTAAATTTCTTTTCTTCCTCTACTTCCCACATCATCTCTTCCACATTCTTGCTTCTCCACAAAACCTTCAGGGAGGCTACCTCCTTATTTTGTAGCTTGCCAATTTTTCGGTCTAGGATGGGAACTAGAATTTCTTCGTATGAAGAGTCCTTTGTAATCTGTACATCATCTGCAAGTACCACTCGATTAGGATTGCCAATGCACTTCCATAGCATAGATACGTGAAAACCCGGATGGACAGACTCTACTTCTGAGGGCAATTAAAACTCATAAGTTACTTGGTCCACTCTCTGAATGATCATATAAGTCCTAATATACCGTGGGCTAAGCTTTCATTTCTTGCAAAACCTCACCACGCCCTTCATAGGTGATACCTTTAAGAATAACCAGTCATTAACCCGGAACTCTAAGTCTCGTCATCGCATGTCAAAATATAACTTCTGACCACTCTAAGCTGACACATTCACTCCCGGATAATCTTTACTTTCTCTATGGCTTGTTGAACCACATTTGTCCCATGTAACCCAGATTCCCTCATGTCAAACCACCCTATAGGAGATCTGCACGTACACCCTTACAAAGCCTTGTACAGAGCCATCTGGATACGAGAGTGGCAACTGTTATTATATGTAAACTCGATAACATGTAGATATTCATCCTAACTTCTTTAATCCAACACACATGATTGTAACATATCTTCAAGCGTCTGAATTATGCACTCGGCTTGTCCATCAATTTGTAGATGAAAAGCTATCTGTAGACCTCTCTGAAATGACCTCCAAAAATATGCTGTAAACTAGGCCCCACGGTCAGATATACTAGATACTGGTACTCCGTGTAGCCACACTATCTCATTACTATATAAATTTAATATTCTACTGTATATGTAAATCTGGCCGATAGGAAATGAGCTTATTTCGTGAGCCTATCGACTATAACCCATATAGGTTCGAACTTACGATAAGAATGAGGTATACCCGTGACAAAGTCCATGTTTATCGCCTCCCATTTCCACATCGGGATCTCTATAGTGTGCATTAGCCCTCCGGGCTTCTAGTGCTCTATCTTCACTTGCTGGAAACAAGAGCACTAGCCAACAAACTCAGCAATGTGCTTCTTCATATCGTCCCACCAGTACACATCCTTAATGTCAGATACATTTTCATCGACCCAGGATGAATGGAGTACCACAAATAATGTGCCTCTAACATAATCCTATCTCATATCCCTACTATATATGGAACACACAAACGACCCATGTATATGAGAACCCCATCTTGCTTGAGCTCTAACAACAACTTCTTCTGCAGCGGAATTCGCTCTCTCAATTTGACCAACTCTAGGTCCTTGTACTACCTTTCATTGACTTCAGTTATGAGAGATGATTTTGCAGAATTTTGGATTACAACTCCACCATTGTCAGAATCTAGTAACCAAATCCCCAAACAAGCCAATTGATGAATCTCTCTAGTTAATTGTCTTTTAACGACCTCTACATGTGCTAAGATACCCAAAAATTTAGGAGTATGAACTTCTCTTTATGCCTCGTTATTAACCACATGTAGTTACAAGATCATTCCAAAATGAAGGTCAGGCTTAGCCTTAACATAATTTATCACAATCTTTCCAATAACAAAGTTGAACTCGCCTCTTTTCACCTTAATCTAAAACAAAGATACTAATATTATCATTAAGTTACGAATGGTATAACTATCGCACAATGAACGACAAGCTTATTTTGTATTAAAGCGGACAGCATCTCCCATATAATCCTTACTTCCTCCAAATTCAAGATAACACCAACAACACTAGAACAAAACAATAACAAACTTATATACTTTATTTTCCAATAGCAACACAAAACAGTCCACAAAATTGTCCGTTATAGGTGAATAACTCCAACTCACGACTTTCGATCACTGTCCCGTGAGTTCAAACAAATATAAAATGACTTACCATGCATTTACAGAAGAAAAAATGGATGAAAGAGAGAAGTAAACTTACATAATTTTTTGTATAACTCAGCTTCAATCTTAGATCTTCAAACTATAGGTTTTATCTCCAATTAGAACTTGAAAGGGAGAGAAAATCAATTAGGGTTTGTGGGCACTTTTTGGAAGGATTTTTCCATAGATTATGTCCGGTTATTATGACCAATTATTATTATAATATATGAAGTAAATAGGCCTTTAAATTTCCTCTTGGGACGACACGAACTGGCCCTTTTTGGATTCTCATTTAAGCAAGTAGACGACACACCTACTTGTCATCCAGTAGTCTGCGCAGGATCGTAAAAATAACCAAATCTCTATACTCCAATTTTGTATTGAAAATTAGTTTAATGAGTTACATAATATACTCATAGATAATAAATTTTATAGGCGGAACACCTCATAACTCTAAATATATTAGGAGAAAATCATAGTTACCTTTTAACCAAAGTTTCAGTAAAACATATGAATGTAACTTGTGATGACTTTCATCGATATTTTTTCCAAAACTCGCTTGAGTTCAAAACATAACACATGACTATCTGATAACTAGGGATTCAAGTTCATTTTACACTCCTTTTTACTTGAGTTTTGGATTAAAAATGTATACAAATAGTCCCAAAGGCTTACATGTTGTACTTGTTTGCAGGGTTTGGTAAATAAAAAGTGACAAGTAGTCAAAACCAGCTCAAAAAGGAGTGTAACATGCACTAGTGCCAAGAACAAGTCAAAGCACAGCTGCAACAGATGCATCGTGACCGCAATCCATTTAGTGCGGTTTGCGGTGATGATATACAAAGAGGTGCAAATTTTTTAGGCACAAGCACTACGGCCGCAACCCATTTTGTGTGGACCGCAGTGGACTCTTCGCGGCCGCAATCCATTTTATGCAGTAGGTGGAGAGGGGATTCATAGAGTTGGTACTTTGGACGAATTCAAACCAGCGCGGTCTGCGGAGCATTTTATGCTGACTGCAGTGAAGCCACCACGGTCGCGGTGCATTTTATGCGCCCCATGGTAGCCAGATTTTGAGAATGGAAAGCAAGCCAAAAAGCCTCATCATGACCGCGGTGCATTTTCTGCGGTCCGCTAGACCTCCGCAAGGGTATTTTTGTTCAGAAAACATGGCCTAGTATAAATACTTTCTTTTCACATTTTTAGGGAATCTTTTGTAATATGTTAGTCTCCAGAGCACGTGAACGATTGTTTGGTTCCATTTTGAATAATTTGTAGCTACTTTAACAGCGAATCTTCGTTATCTTAGTTTGTAATCAAATTATATGGGTTTCTTCATCTATTTACAAGTTTTCTTCCATTATTATGAGTAGCTAGACCCATCAGCTAGGGTTGTGGCTCAACCCTAGTGTGGGTATTTGATGGGTCTTTTGTTTTAAGACTTAGATGTTTATGAGTGTTTGATATTTGAACTGATTTGAGTTTTCCATGTTGAATTAATGGTTGCAAACACCAATTTGTGCCTTTTTGACTTGGTCTCTTCTTGAGAAAGAGGGTTTGAGTCTAGGAAAATTAGTGCAACAAGGAATTGGGGTACATTCAAGAGATTGATATCCCCAATTAAAGGGTTAAATCTAGAGATAGTTATACCTGACTTGAGCCGATATTGCTTGCACAATTTTGACACCCTATTGGTCTTGAGAAAGTCAACTAGGGAAAAGTCATTCAGACTGCCGAGAGGTATAGAGTGTGTAGTTCTAGGCATTCGCTATATCATAATCCCCAACATAACAACGTTACCTTAGGCTTTAGATCCCGTCAAGTATTCACCTAGGAAAGAGTCACTTCCCTAGTGCCTCGTTACCTATTAGACAACCCTTCTAGAAATTATTCTTAGTTTAATTTAGCATCTCATTAGTATAAAAGTATAAGTAATCTAAAGAACAATTATGATCAGAAGCGTAATTAAGAGCATTACGCATTGCTAGTTTGGATACGAATCCAATTCCCAAATCTAGCTCCTTGTGGATTAGATCCCGACCTATTCGGGTAAAAGCTCTATCGACCGCTCTCGTCGCTCTATAGTGGTGTAGGGTTGGCCCCGATCACTTTTTGGTGTCGTTGCCGGGGAGCTAACGATTTTTTCTATCTATCTAAATAGTTTTGTGTATTGTTTTTCTTTCCTTCTGTGTTACTAATCTTCGTGTGACACCAATTCAGGTACAAAATGGGGGCAAACAACAACAATGACCCTCTTGGAAGTGTGATCACGGGGGAGGAGGTTGATGACATCGGTGAGGATGAGGTGCCTCTTGTACCTCAAAGACAACAGAGAGGCCGCCAGGACAATGCCAGTGAAAATATTCCAGACCCTCCCCCGCCACCTCCAAGAGTGTCCCCTCGGGTGCTTCCCAACCAAGGATATGCTAGTGTAATTGTCCCTTCACGGATCCGGACGGGTAATTTTCAAATTACCAATGTGATGCTGACCTTGTTGGAGCAGCGAGGGTATTTCACGGGTAGTCCCGATCAAAATATGTACAAGCACCTTAAGCGGTTTGTTGATACATGTTGGGGGAGCAAGAAAACGTACGTGTCCAAGGATGCCTTGCGGTTGAGACTATTCCCTTTCTCTCTTCGACGGAAGGCATTAAATTGGCTGGAGAGACTCCCCAATCACTCAATTCATACATGGGATGAGTTGGCGGATAAATGCATTGCAAAATTTTTCTCGCCGTGTCACATGGAAACCTTGAGGGATGAAATTTTAACCTTCAAACAAGAGCCCAATGAACCACTACATGAAATATGAGAGCGATACCAGACCATGGTGAAGGAATGCCCAAACAATGATATGACTGAGGCAATGGTACAAGAGAAATTCTACTGAGGCATTAAGACAACAAATCAGTACATAGTGAACCAACTAGTTGGGGGAAACTACATGAACACGCCGTATGATCAAGCTTGTGAGATATTGGATGAGATGGTGGACACTTCTTCCGCTTGGCAAAGTAGAGCAAATGTGCCACAGGGTGACCGCACGATCATTCACTTGCATAAAGAGCTCCATGATCATGGGCAGGCATTAGCAGAACTAGAAACAACTACAAACCAACTAGGAAAGGCATAGTTACAACTGGTTCAAGCTCCACAACAAGTGAATGATATGGAGGGTTTCAACATGTTACTGAACAAAAGAAGACAAAGATGGCAACAGAACCAAGGGAATTCAGATCAATACAACCAAGATAGTGGTGGGTTCCAAGATGATGGGTATGAAGAGCAGAATGAAGAAGTGCAATACATGAACAACTATCAAAGCCGAAAGGGGCAATTCTTCAAACCAATAACAATGGAGGTCCAAAGGCAATTAGGGGAATCAACAGCAATGGAACAATTATTGTAGGAACAACAACCAAAATCCTAATTGAGGCAAATAGAACAATAGTCAGAACAATCAAGGAAATTGGGGTAACAACAACAACAACTGGGGTGGAAAAAACAATCAGGGTGGTTGGAACAATAACAACCACGGAAATCGGGGGCAAGGCTTTCAAAGGACCTCAATGTATCAACAACCGAACAATACACCCACATTTCTATCCCAATGTCCTAGTTCATCCAACAATGACATGGGTAGAATTAAAATGATGTTTGAACAAATGACGAAAAAGAATGTTGACTCCGATGGTCAGTTGGCTTCGCACAATACTTCAATCAGAAACTTGGAGGTTCAGCTAGGCCAAATCTTACTGTCCTTGAATACTTGCCCTAAGGGGGCTCTACCTAGTGATACGGTAGTTAACCCGAAGGGTGGGAACAATACCGATCATGCAATGGTGGTAACTACAAGAAGTGGACGAGGCGGTGATGTGAATGCCTCCAAACAAAAGGAAAATTTGAATGATGAAGTTGAGTTGCAAGAGAATGAGATCCCTTTGGTGGTTGAAAATGTGATTGATGAGAACGTGAATGAAGAAGTGAGGATTGATATCAAAGATACCGAGGTGGAAAAATAGAGTAATGTGAAACCGTCTAGGGAATACGTAATAGATATGCCGAAAATGGTTGTGCCTAATGCCAAAGCACATTTGCCAAGGCCACCTCCACCTTATCCTCAAAGGCTAGCTAAGCAGAAATATGAGAATCAGTTTAAGAAATTCATTGACATGCTGAAGAGCTTATCCATTAATGTTCCTTTGGTGGAGGCTCTAGAACAAATGTCGGGTTATGCTAAATTGATGAAAGACTTGGTGACGAAGAAAATATCCATGGATTGAGAAACTATCAAGATGACCCACCAAGTGAGTGCAATAGTGCATTCAATGGTTCCGAAGCTATAAGATCTTGGTGCTTTCACCATTCTTTGCACCATTGGGAGTGCAGACTTTGCTAAAGCTTTATGTTATTTCTGGGCAAGTATCAACTTGATGCCCTACTCAGTTTTCAAGACTTTGGGTATTTGGCAACTGAGGACGACTTTCATGAGATTGCAAATGGCGGATAGATCAATGAAAAGACCATTGGGTATTATTGATGATGTTCTTATCCGGGTGGAAAAATTTATCTTGCCGGCTTATTTTGTGATTATTGACTGTGATGTCGATTTTTAGGTGCCTATAATCTTGGGAAGACCTTTCCTTGCAACTGGGAAGGCCTTAGTGGATGTGGAAGGTAGGGAACTTACTTTCCGAGTAGGTGATAAAAAAAGGTCTTTCATGTGTGTAAGTGAATGAAGTAGCCCAACTGTATTGAAGTGTGTTCATTTGTGGATCTTGTCATGACAATGATAACTGATGATACTAGTGCAATGATCAATGTGGAGGACCCTCTAGAGGCGGTTTTTTTGAATCATTATGTAAATGAGGATGAAGGCCATGTGGAGTGTGTCAATGCTTTACATGGAATGGGCTCTTACTCTTATTAGCCTAGGAAGCTATCTTTGGATTTTGAGAATAGGATGACTCTACCAACAAAGCCCTCAATCGAGGAACCTCCAGTGTTGGAGTTGAAGCCGTTGCCTCCACACCTCAGGTATGAATTCTTAGGCCCTAGTTCAACTTTGCTAGTTATTCTTTCCTCTTGTCTTACTAACATGCATGTAGATGCCACATTGGCGGTGCTCTAAAACTGAAAGAAGGTAATTGGATGGACTTTACCTGAAATTCAGGGAATAAGCCCTGCCTTTTGTATGCACAAGATTATTCTTGAAGATGATGCAACGCCCTCCTTTGAACATAAAATCAGGTTGAATGGGCCAATGCAAGAAGTTATGAAAAAGGAGGTGATCAAGTGGTTGGATGTCGGGGCTATGTACCCCATCTCTGATAGTTCATGGACTTCGCCGATGCAATGTGTGCCGAAGAAGGGTGGCATGACCGTGGTGACCAATGCGCAAAATGAATTAATTCCTACCCGGACAGTAACTGGATGGAAGGTGTGCATGGATTACTGCAAGTTGAACAAAGTGACCCGCAAGGATCACTTTCCATTGCCTTTCCTTGACCAGATGCTGGATCGACTTGCTAGGCGTGACTTCTACTATTTCTTGGATTCGTATTATGGGTACAACCAAATTTTGATTGCTCGGGAAGATTAGGAGAAGATTACATTCACTTGCCCATATGGTACCTTTGCCATTTCTAGGATACCATTCGGGTTGTGCAATGCACCAGCTACATTCAAGCGGTGCATATGGCCATTTTCACTGACATGGTG
Organism: Nicotiana glauca; assembly: GCA_026770625.1. Taxonomy (NCBI): domain Eukaryota; kingdom Viridiplantae; phylum Streptophyta; class Magnoliopsida; order Solanales; family Solanaceae; genus Nicotiana; species Nicotiana glauca. The sequence continues at coordinate 140,195 of MU722226.1, forward strand.
GAGGATATTTTGGAGGTGTTCATGGATGAATTTAGTGTCGTGGGTGACTCATTTGATGAATGCTTGAAGAATCTTGATAGGGTGTTGGCGCGGTGTGAAGAAACCAATCTTGTGCTCAACTGGGAAAAATGCCACTTCATGGTTGAGGAGGGCATAGTCCTTGGCCATAAAATTTCAAAAGAAGGCATAGAGGTGGACAAAGCTAAAATAGAGGTGATTTAAAGGCTTACTCTTCCAATTTCTGTCAAGGAGGTTAGACGTTTTCTTGGGCATGCGGGGGTTCTACTAGAGATTTATCAAAGACTTTTTGAAGGTAGTGAATCCTTTGTACAAGCTATTGGAAAAGGATGCTAAGTTCGTGTTCGATGAGAGATGTATGCAAGCTTATAAACTTCTCAAGAACAAGTTGACCACCACTCTTATTATTACCGCACACAATTGGAGCTTGCCTTTTGAGCTCATGTGCGACGCGAGTGATGTTGCGGTTGGGGTGGTTTTGGGTCGAGTGAATAAAATATTTCATCTGGTGTACTACATGAGCAAGACAATGAATGATGCCCAAATGAACTACACGGTGACTTAAAAAGAGCTTATGGCTATTGTGTTAGCAATGGAAAAATTTTGGTCGTATCTTATGGATGCCAAAGTCATAGTGCATACTGATCAGGCTGCTCTTCGGTACTTGATGACAAAGAAAGGTTCCAAAGCTAGGTTGATGCGATGAGTCTTGTTACTTCAAGAGTTTGATTTGGAAATTGTGGACCGGAAAGGTAGTGAAAACCAAGTGGCGGACCACTTGTCCCGCTTGGAGAAGGAGGGGAGGCCTCGTGATGGCCTAGAGATCAACAATTCATTTCCATATGAGCAACTACTTTTTGTGTTGATGAATGATATGCTAAGGCTTGCGGACGTTTCTAATTTCCTTGTGACTGGTATAATCCCATGTGAGCTCTCTTCTAACCAAAGGAAGAAGCTTAAATGGGATAGTTTAGATTTCTATTGGGATGAGTCATACTTGTTCAAGATTTGCACTAACGGAGTGATCCAGAGGTCTGTCCCAAAAGAGGAGCAATTGAGTATCTTAGAGGCTTGTCATTCCTCTCCCTATGGAGGCCATCACAGTGGGGTGGGGACCGCTTCCAAGGATCTTAGTTGTAGGTTTTACTGGCCAACTTTGTATAAAGATGCAAGTGAACTTGTGCAGAGGTGTGACAAATATCAAAGAGCAGGCTGAATTTTGAAGAAAGATGAGCCTCTCAATAATATTCTTAAAGTTTTATATTTTTTTATGTATGGGCCACTAATTTTATGGGCCCATTTTTTAGCTCGTGTGGTAACACCTACATTCTTGTGGCGATTGACTATGTTTCAAAGTGGGTAGAAGCCGTGGCTTTATCTAACAATAAGGCCCGGAGTGTTGTTAAGTTTCTCAAGAAGAGAATTTTTACTAGGTTTGACACTCCTCGTGCAATCATAAGTGATGGTGGGGGGTCTCATTTTTGTAATAGAGCTTTTGACACTTTGCTTGCAAAGTATGGTGTGAACCACAGAGTTTCTACTCCTTATAATCCTCAGGTAAGTGGAAAAGTTGAAGTCTCAAACAGGAAATCAAGATTATATTGCCAAAGACGGTCAATGCAAATAGGACCGATTGGTCAAAGAAATTTGATGATGCTCTACGGCCTTATAGGACGGCTTACAAGACTCCGATTAGTATGTCTCCATACCAGTTGGTGTTTGGGAAAGCTTGCCATCTACCGGTTGAGTTAGAGTACAAGGCCATGTGGGCATTGAGGAAGCTGAATCTTGAATGGGATGTGGCAGCAAATCTTTATGTGGAGCACCTTAATGAACTTGATGAATTCTGATTCCATGCCTACTCCTGTTTGTCCTTGTACAAGGACAAGATAATGTACCTTCATGACAAGTATGCTTGTAGCAATGAGTTCAAACTGGGTGAATTGGTTCTCTTGTTCAATTCTCGGTTATGCCCGTTTCCGAGAAAGCTTAAGTCAAAATGGAGTGAACCTTTTGAAGTGGTGCTTGTGACTGCATTTGGTGCACTTGACTTGAAAAATAAAAATGGAGAGATCTTTAGAGTTAATGGCATTGAGTCAAGCACTATTTGTGAAAGATTGATGACAGCCATGTGGTGGCAATGATCCATCTAAAGTGATTTGATAGTAACCTGCATTGTGCCACGATGTTAAATCAGGCGCTTCTTGGGAGGCAACCCACGTGTCATTTTTTTCTTTGATTTTTTTTAGTGTAGAATTTGCTTTTGGACTAACTGGTTGTGAGATGTGTGTAGGATTGTTTTGATTCAGTGCAGGACCAAGTTGGAAAAATGTCACACTCTGAAGTTTGCACTACGTCCGCATTGAAATTCTTGTGGCCGCAAAGGCCTTAGTGCAGGGGTAGAATTTCAATGTGGTTTGCAATGTTGATTGGTAATAAATGGGGGTTCTCTGAAGATTGGCACTGCGGCCACGATGCATTTTATGCAGTCCGCAGTAGTTTTTGAGTATCGCGGTCCGCGGTGCGATTTTGTGCGGTCCGCGGTTGGTAGGTACAGTTGGTCCCAGTTTTTTTTCTATAAATAGGACCTCGGCCTTCATTTACCCCTTTCGCTCATTTTCGCTCTAATTAGTAAAAAGTATTGTTCATCATATCCCTAAGCACGAATTTCAAACATTGTCTTTCAAATAATCTGTGCATCACATTTCTGGTAGTACAAATTCTTCCTAATATTTAATTTTGTCATATTTTATTTTAATTTGTTAGTTTCTATTTATTTTTCTTCCTTTTTTCTTTCAATTTTTAGCATAGGGTTGTATAATGTTTTTAGATTAGGGTTAATTATTTAAAGAATAGTGATTGAAAACCTAGGGGGATCAATAATAAGTTAAAATGGAGCTCAGAATGTGAAAAAATTGAAACCCTAGGTTTGTGTTACTGGGTTAAACTTAGAGCGACCGCAATGGTTTTTCTGCGGTCCGCAATGCCATTTTATGCGGACGTGGTGGTGAAACTTCAGAGAGTTGAATATTAAGGACCGCAACCGCGGTCAAATTTTTGCGGTCCGCGATGCCTTACAATGAACGCAGAACATCTTGCGGTCCGGGGTGCCTGGAATCAGAGAGTGGGTATTTTGACCCCCACCTCAATGCGGACCGCGGTACCATTTTGTGCGGTCCGCAGTGGTCCCTTTGCGGTCGCATGGAATTTTATGCGGTTCGCAGTCTGCTGTCTGCAATTATTTTCTTCACTGATACTTTTGATATTGTGATACTAACAAGCTTTAACTGAATTCTACTTGCAGACAATGGTCAAATCAAGAAGCGATGGTAATAAGAAGAAAGGCAAAAGAGAGTCCTCCAAGGTAGGGGACGAGGGATGATCAGATTGACTCCCCACGTTCGGCAGGCAATTAAGGAGACCAGAAAGTCAATAAAGGCTGCTGATAGAGCTGCTTCCCATTGAGAGGGAACTGAGTATATGCCCTCCCGGGAGGCGTCTGACTTTGACCAAGTGCCGGAGTATGTTCGTGATTGGCCGGAGAGGCCTAGATTGAGAGATACACCTCCGGGATCTCCCACTGCTCAAGCTTCATTTCCAATTTCTTCTGAGTCGTCTGAGGGATCGGTTGATACCAGCGATAGTGTGTCTTCTACCTCACCTACAACTTCAACACCCGGTGAGGATCTCGTAGAAGAAGAAGGAGGGGGTGTGCCCCAAGTAGGAGCGGTGGAGAGAACTAGGAAACCGGAGGCTTGGCAAGAGAAGTTTGTTTGTGCAGTGGCATACCATAAGTTCAGAAAATGATGGCCCGAGAGGAAGTTGATACTTGAGCAGAAATTTATCACGAACGACCTTCTACCTCAAAACCCTAATGTTCAGAGGTAATTCAGAGAGACAGCAGGCTGAGATTATTTCAAAGGCAACGCTGAGGATGCCAATGAGAACTTAGTCAAGGAGTTCTACACTAATGTTGCCCCACATAAAAAAGGGCACTAAATTGACTAAAGTGCGAAATTTGACAATGAAGTTTGATGGGAAGACAATCAATGACTAACTGGGCTTTCTGGAGGAAGATGAAACTTTATATTTAGAGAAGGTAGCATTGGGTGAGGCAGCCCGTCTGTGGTTGGCAGAATACGAGGCACTCCCGGCACCACCGTAACATGGTTGACAGCAGGAGTCCAAATTTTGAGAAGGACTCTAAACTTCAAAGCAAACGGTTGGGAGACATTCATATGTAGTAAGTTGGATCCCACTACTCATGACAACTCTCTGCCTATCTCTCAGGCAATCTTGGTGGCTTCTATCATGGTGGGGTACCCGATCAACATCGGGAATGTGATGTCTAGGGTGATCACACGGGTGGTCAATGAAGGTGATAGATCATATCCCTTCCCACATTTCCTGACTATGTACTTTGATGACTTGGTGGTGGAGAAGAGGAAGTTTGATGTGAAGGTGAAGCCAAAGCCGCCTTTTTCCTAGTACATCCTGCACAGTGATGACAACCCCAAAGGCAAAGATCCTAAAGGCAAATCCACTGCTTCTACTTGCCAGTCTGAAGAGCCAATAGTAGTAGCTCCTACTCAGCCTCTATCAGCTACCCCAGATACTGCCCCAAGACCCTCTACTACCACTGCCCCAAATATCCCCTCATCTTCAGCCTACCCATTGACTGCCCACCGTTTGAGCCAGACCCTTGCTAGTATCAACAACTGGATGCAGGCAGCCCTTTCTAAGATATGTGTGCTTTCTACCTCAATGGCAGCCCAGTTTGTACCCTCTCAGTCATAGGTCCCACAGTCAGTGGAGGACACTCTCAAGGAGCTTATGGACAACAAGAAGAACTCCTGGAGAACCATCAGTTGATATTGGATGATGTAGCTCCTTGTGGGAAAGCACTGAAGGAGCTGGCAAAGGAAACAAAAAAGTTGAGAAATACTCGTGCATCAAAGGAGTCAGTGAAGGAGTTGAGAGTGGAAGTGGAGAAAATGAAGGATGCTGACCAATTGCCCTTGGAGCTACTATTGCAGGATCTGACCCCAGCAGTCCAGCCTGAGCAGGAGCATGATGTAGAGAGGGCACTGACGAGGAGAAGGGTGATTCCCCATACTGATGATGCAATGATCGAGTTGGCGGAGCCTCAGGAAGGTTCCTCTAGCCAGCCCCATGTTCCAGTACAGGCCCAAGTCCCAGTGTAGACACAAGTTATAGGGATCCAGTCATAGGGTCCCGAGCAGTCCGAGGACCCAAGGACCCAGGCTCATGATCCTATGCAGACAGAGGGCCAATATGGAGTTTTTTTTACTCTCTATTTTTTTGTTAGATCTATTTTTTGTTAGTTAGCATTGATGACATTGCTAGCTTTCATTTGAGGGGGTATCCCTATTTGGATGATATGGTGTTGTAGATATGATACTATTTTCCTTTTAGTATGCTTTGATTTTTACTTTTGGTATGTACATAATTTTACCAGTATTACACGTTTTTGTATTTTACAACATTAGTCTGTATATAAAGTTACTTTCTAATGTATATATTCATTTCCCCTTATGTATATTCATCTAAATCTCCTATTGTACATATTCATGCTACTTTTCGCATTTTCTTTCATAGCTTCTTATTTCATTTTGGTAGTTTCTTATTTTGAGTTTTTGTGTTCAATAAGCCTTTGGTTTTCTTAATGCCACGGTTCTTTCCAAAGGTGGAATTTATGTGAATCGGGTGGCTCTTCCTAATGATAGACGACATGACAACCTTCTTTAAGGGTTTGACTCTATTTTCTTTTTGTTTTTGTTTAAATAGTAGCCAATAAGTAATATAGCCTTACGTAAAGCTTCACTTGGACCTAACACATTTGCCTTTGATCCTATGGTAAAAAACATTTGGTGTGTATAGGATGGTGATAGTTGTGACCTTGAGACTCTTGTGTTGGCCGACAATCATCAAGTGGTTTTTTGGGACAATGTGTGTTGCTCAAATCTTAGCTAAGGTCGTGATGGGACCTCGACGCTGTCTCTTTAGCAATCCTATAGCTTGTGTGGTGAGAATTTGAATTGCAAGTCCAATTCCCGTGCCATTAGTCTAGAAGTTGCCCTAATAGTTTATCTAGGCAAAATCCTAAGTGTAGTTTGACTTGAGAAGTGATTATAGTCTCTCCCTGATCTGAATGATATCTTGAAAACTTCCATAGCCTACCAATGATAATATCCCTAGTCAAACCTTTTGAGCCATAGCCCTTTTTCTTTCAAAAACCATGATACAAGCCTTTACCCGTTCTAAAAAGACCCTCTCTTGGAGCTCTATCGTTCCTTAACACAAGGCAAAAGAATAAGTTTGGGGGAGAGACGAGGAATGCAACAAAGTTGTAAAAGGTACAAAATGAAGAAAAGGAAAGGCAATGAAAAAGAAATAAAATCAAAAAGTAAAAAAGAATGAACAATGTAAAAGAAATGAAGGGATTCAATAAAAGAAAAGAGATGAAAGGTGTGAAAAGCGTAGAAAGGAGAAAAAGGTTTGAAAAGAACAAGAAAGAGTGAAAGTGTGTCTCTCTAACCCCCTAAGAAATAAGTAAATGACTCAAAACGTCAAGAGAATGTGTGCCAAAATGAAGAAATGAAGTGCTTAAGGGAAGATGGAACCTACTTAGACCAAATATTTCCTACCCCGGACTAAAAGCCTTCACTATATCTCCACAAAAGCCCTATATAATGTTGAGTATAATGAAGCTTACATTAGTGGTGACTCACATAAGGGGCAAGCTTGTGGTACTTAGTGCCGAACTTGTGACCTTTCTTTGAGAGAGATGAGTGTATTTTCCATAATCCTCGTTTTGATTGCTACAACCTAAAAGTGAGGGTTGCTTAAGGAAAGTTGAGGATGTATGAGTTTGGGTTCCACAATGACCTAAGTAGTAGAAAGAGTTTCCTTAATGGGTTGAGTCAATTCTTGATGCTCTTGTGTCGCACTAAAACCATGGTGCTTAAAAGGTTGAATGTTGTTAATAATTCATTTGATTTAAGGGAAATTGTTAGTCCCAATTGATGATATATGAGGTCACTTTAGGTCAGTTGTACTATCTTGGTTTTACTATTAAGAAGGTGGGACTTATTTTGTTTGCCTGAGGACAAGCAAAAGCTTAAGTTTGGGGGAGTTGATAACTCGGGATTCTAGTTCATTTTACACTCCTTTTTACTTGAGTTTTGGATTAAAAAAGTATACAAATAGTCCCAAAGGCTTACATGTTGTACTTGTTTGAAGGGTTTGACCAAAAAAAATGACAAGCAGTCAAAATCAGCTAAAAAGGAGTGAAACATGCGCAAGTACCAAGAACAAGTCAAAGCACAACTGCAACAGACCCACCGCGGCCGTAATCCATTTAGTACGGTCCGCGGTGATGAGATTTAGGGAGGTGTAGATTTTCGAGGCTCAAACACTGCGGCCAAAATCCATTTTGTGCGAACCGCAGTGGCCTCTTAGCGTCCCCAATCCATTTTATGCGGTCCACAGAGAGGGAATTTAGAGAGTTGGTACTTTGGGACAATTGAAGCCAGCACGGTCCGTAGAGCATTTTATGTGGACCATAGTGAAGCCACCACGGCCACGGTGTAATTTATGCGGCCCGCGGTCGCCAAATTCAGAGAATGGAAAGTCAAGCCAAAAAGCCTCATCGCGATCGCGGTACTTTTCCGCGGTCTGCAAAACCTCCGCAGGGCTATTTTTGTTCAGAAAATTTGGCCTAATATAAATACTTTCTTTTCACCTTTTTAGGGCATCTTTTGTAATATGTTAGTTTCCAAAGCACGTGAACGGCTGTTTTGTTCCATTTTGAGTAATGCGTAGCTACTTTAACACTGAATCTTCATTATTTTAGTTTTTAATCAAATTATATGGGTTATTCTTCATCTATTTACATGTTTTCTTCCATTATTATGAGTAGCCAGACCCATCAGCTTGGGTTGTGGCTCAACCCTAGTGTGGGTATTTGGTGGGTCTCTTATTTTAAGGATTAGATGTTTGTGAGTGTTTGATATTTGGACTGATTTGAGTTTTCCATGTTGAATTAGTTGTTGCAAAAGCTAATTTGTGCCTTTTTGACTTGGGCTCTTCTTGAGAAAGGGGGCTTGAGTCTAGGAAAATTAGTCCAACCAGGAATTGGGGTGCATTCAAGAGATTGATAGCCCCAATTAAAGGGGTTAAGTCTACAGATAGTTATACCCAACTTGAGCCTATATTGCTTGCACAACTTTGACACCCAATTGGTATTGAAAAAGTCAATTAGGGCAAAATCACTCAAGCTACCGAAAGGTATAGAGTGAGTAGTTCTGTGCATTGGCTATATCCGATCACCATCCCGTGAGTTCTTACAAATATAGAACGACTTACCATCTATTTTCAACAGAAAAAATAGATGAAAGGGATCAGTAAACTTACCTTATTTGTTGATAACTCAACTCCTATCTTGGTTCTTCAAACTCTAGGTTCAATGGGCAATTTTTGGGAGGATTTTACAAAGCTTATGTCTATTTATTACGCCATATTATCAGTCTAATATATGAAGGAAATAGGCCTTTAAAATGCCTCTTTGGACGACCCGAACTGGCCCTTTTTAGATTCTCATTTAAGTAAGTAGGAAACACACCTACTTGTCACCTAGCAGTCTGTGAAGTCTCACAAAATGCTCATATCTCTCTACTCTGATATTGTATTGACAAACGGTTTAATGTATTAAAGAAACTTTCGTAGATATTCAATTTGATGGGTTTAACACACGATAAATCTAAGTATATTGGGAGAAAATCGCAGTTACATTTGACCCAAAGTTTTAGTAAAACTTATGAATGTAGCTTGTGATGGGTTTCATCGACTTTTGTTCCATAACTCGCTTGACTTAAAAACATGACACACGACTATCATACGGATGACATAACTCATAACATAACCTCCTTATCATGTTAGGAACCCTAGTCTCACCCCAAAAGCACATGTTACAACATTCCCAACTTGATGACTTTCGACGAAACATTGTTTTCTTCAATTCCTTTAGCTTCTGAACCTTCTAAAACTCTTTGTACTTGTTGTTCATCATATTCAATATTCATAACCTCCGAGTAACATGATTAATATATTTGATATACTTTAAAATATTAGCCCATTTTTTGTCCTACATTACTTTGCTTACGATGCACTTTTACGTACGAAAATATATGGTGTAATACCTATGGCACACCAAAAAATACATGTTGTCACGGTTTTTGGTAGAACTACATCTGGCCTGGCAAAAAATGCATAGCAACAGGCCTGGCCTCCACCTAATTGAACATCCCCTCAAGGGAGATCTCAAACTACTTGAGCCCTACCCCTAGTTGGCTGTGTGAGTGGTGCAGCTGATGATGCTGGTGCAACTACCATACACACCTGAGCCAATCTCGTGAACACAATCAAGGTCTAAGCCAAGGACTCTTGAAGTTAAGGCGTAACAATAAGTACTGCTGGTGTTTGAACTGGTCACGTCGGCTCAACAATATCTGGAACCTGCTTCGTCTTTAGAGCACCTTGTGGCTCGATAGGTGCTGCTCTGGTTATAGTTTGAGCCCCACCATGCCTCTACCTCTGCCCCAGCCTCTCACGATCCTATTGGTGGTGTTGATGCAGGCCTGCCTGATCCGGGCACACCTGTCCACATCATCTGTAAGAGAATACAAGAATAAAGGTTCAAACTTTGGAAATAACAAATAAACATGATAAGAATGCAAGAAATGGAAGATTTACTAATAGTTGAGTCGCCTCTCCAAGATAAGTACAAATGTCTTCTTACTGAGCCGCAAGACTCAAATAAACTTGCTCATGAAATGTAGAACCTAAGAACCAAGGGCTTTGATACCAACTTGTCACGATCCCAAAACCACCAATTGGGCATGATGGCGCCTAATGCTCTTGCTAGGCAAAACGAACATAACAAAGATGAATCATAATAACAATATTAACAAAATAACATAAGTCTACAACCTTAAACATAACATGATAAATCCTCCAAAATTTTGAAAATACAGATTCATGAGCTCTGAACGGAAATACAAGTCTGACATACTAAATAACAATATTGTCTAAAATAAAGACAACAGTACAAAATGAAAAAGATGCAAAAATTACAGTCGAAATACAAATCTACCACGTCTCTCGGACAACTAAACAAGCAAAAACTTCGCTACTGGCGGCTCGATCTAACACTTGGATCTGCATAAGTAAGTCTAGAGTGTAGTATGAGTACAACAAACCCCATGTACTTAAAAAGTATCATAACTAACGTCGGCGAGGTAATAGAAGCAAGAATTATAAATAATACTCGCTAATCACCTGTTCAGTTAATAAATCCAACAAAAATAGAACATTAATATGATCATGTCATAAAACACAAAAAGAATCACTTTGTCAGTTTGGTGGGTACAATTGCAAAATGTGCTTTGCTTAGTCAAAATCTAGCATATAAAGAAGATATAAAAATAAAACAGATAGCAGACAAGGAAGTTGTAAGTAAAGATTAAATACATGAACCAAATTAAATACCGGCCAGATTTTCCTAAAAATTTCAATAACAATACCAACCACTGATCAGGGCACACGGTGTAGTCACGTGCAATAATTATAATCAACTCGGCATGGTCAAAAGCTCAATATCATAATCCGTTCGGCATGGTCACAGACTCAATATCACAGATACGCCCTATGTGGTCACATGCACAATATCACAATCCATCTGAAGTGGTCACAAGCACAATATCTCAATCTGCCAGGCATGGTCTCAAGCACAATATTACAATCCATCCAGCGTGGTCATGTGCTACTAGTTCAGCCTATATCACACATAATTACATATATACAAGAATACATACAAATGAACAAAGAACCTCAAATTTCATAATCTTTGAGTGGTATCAGTGACATGGTAAGGTGTATGTTTGTGCAAGTATAATATCATAGCTCTAATCAAGAAAATACCTCACAAAATAGCAAAATTGTCAGCTTTAACAGGGAAATTAACCCATATGAACCTCAAACATGGCTCAAATAGCTCGCAACAGTGGAATAATTAAGAGAGACATCACAACATGAATCTTAGCAAACAATTGAAGGCATATAATAGCGCATGCATTTTAAAGTAAATTCTTAGATCTGAGGCCTTAAAAACCTCTTGTTGTCTCACCTCAATTTGCGTGCATAGTCCGAGTGCGTTTTCGGAAAGCTCTTATGTGAAAGCTAAGTGAAATAAGGAAATTGACTTTTAAAATTAATTAAAGTTGACTTTGGTCAACATTCTTGGTAAACGGACCCATGATCCGACGGTCTCGTAGGGTCCGTAGTAAAATATTGGACTTAGGCATATGCCCGAAATTGAATTCCGAGGTCCCAAGCCCGAGAAATAAATTTTTGATAGAAATTGTTTACCTGAAATTATAAGAATTTTTGGAAATGTAAAGAACTTTGAAATTGATGGTATCGGGCCCGTATTATGGTTCTAGATCCCGGTACAAGTATTATATAATAATTAAGTTGAATCTGTTAAGTTTGGTAAGAATCATAGTTCGTTTAGTTTAAATCGGACCTTTATTTGAGAAAAATGGAAATGTTGATGTTCTTGAGTGATTTCATGTATTTGAGGTTTAATCCATAGTTGTTGATGCTATTTTGATGATTTGATCGCACAAGCAAGTCCATATGATGTTTTAGGACTTGCGTGCATGTTTGGTTTGGAGCCCCGAGCGCTAGGGTGAGTTTTGGATAGGCCACAAAGTGAAATTGGACTTAGAAAAAATGCTGGTGTGTTGCAGGTTTGTAGGCTTCGCAATTTCGAAGCCTGGCTCGCAAATGAGAGCTCCCATTTGCGAAGAAAACATAGCAATTGCGAAGAGGGCTGGGCAGGGTGTCCTTCACATTTGCGAGGCTCGATGTCGCAAATGTGACCATAACAGGTCTGCAATTGCGAACATTTGTTCACATTTGCAAAGAAAGTAGGACTGGCCTACCTTCGCATTTGTGGAGCCTAGGCCACATCTGCGAGTTCGCATTTGCGAACCTGGCATCGTAAATGTGATATCTGCACCTGTGCAAATTATAACTTAGCCGAAATTTCTTCATTTTTCAAACTCTCTCAAACCCTAATCACTCTTGGGTGATTTTCCAAGGAAAAGCTCTTCTCCAAATTAATTGTAAGCCATTTCTAACTCATTTTCTTCAATCCATAACATCTTTTCACATGATTTCAATTCAAAATCAAGGGTTTTCATGGGAAAATTGGGTGGTTTGGGTAGAATTTAGGATTTTCAAATTTTGGGGATTTGGACCTCGATTTGAGGTCCCATTTCAAAACAAATTATATATTTGAGTTCGTAGGGGAATGGGTGATTTGGTTTTGGTTCGAACCTCGGGTTTTGACCATGTGGGCCCAGGGTCGATTTTTGACTTTTTGGGGAAATCATTAGAAAACCTATTTTCATGCATTAGAATTGATTCATTTAGCATTTATTGTTATCGTTAAGTAAATGATGGCTAGATACAAGCGAATTGGAAGTGGAATCGAGGGGTAAATCGGTAGTTGTGGCTTTAATTGTGTTCGTGGCATTTAGGTAAGTATTTGGTCTAACCATAGGTTGATGGAATAAGAGTTTGGTCTTATTTTCTATGTGTTAATTGTTGAGTAAGACCTATAGGTGTGGTGACGAGTATCTAAACATCGGTGTCAAGCATGCCCTGGATTCCTTTACTATGATTGATGTGACTCCGTTTTGTATTGTCCATGCTTACTATGATGATTTCTAATATTGAACAAGGCTTATCGAAGTATTCCTGGTAATTGAACATTGTACAACATTGTTTCAAGTTGAGATTTGTGTTGAGAAGAGATTGAGGAAATGAGAAGAGGTTTATGATATTGTTTCCCTTGCCGGGATATTATTGTTATTGATATTGATTCCCTTTCTGGGATATTACTGCTTGTGATATTGTTTCCCTTGCCGGGATATTATTGTTAAACTATTGTTCCCTTGCCGGGATATTATTGTTAAACTATTGTTCCCTTGGCGGGAATCTATTTTGATATTGTAGATTCCCTTTCCCAAATTTCTTTGTGATTGTTGCTTGGGTGATGAAGAGTGTAAAGAACGAAGGGTGATGTCGTTCGTGAGTTTGAGAGTGTTAATACACGAAGGATGATGCTGTGACGATACTGTGATTATTAATGCACGAAGGGTGATGCCGTATCGCACGATGTATAATCTTGTGCCTTGATATGAGTGATAATGCACGAAGGATAATTCCGTGCCATGATTATCTGAGGTAAAAACATGAAGGGTGATGTCGTGTTGATAATATTGTTTCTTATGGTGAGAACGAGAGTAAAATCACGAAGGGTGATGTCGTGCACTTGTATTGTTCTCCTTACTCTTGCTTATAGTTGAATTTTTGTGTACTTTATGCTTCGTTACTGAGTTGTACTTGTTATCCCCCGCAGCATGTTTCCCTTCCCAACTTCAAATGTTAGTCATGTTCTTATTACTCGTTGTATATGATATAACTGCAAAGTTTATCTGGTAGTCCTGTCATAGTGTAGTCACTACTTCGTCGAGGTTAGGCTCGACACTTACCAACACATGTGGTCGGTTGTGCTGATACTACACTCTACATTCTTTTGTGCAGATCCTGATTCTGGAGCATACGGACGTTAGCTAGAGGTTGTTGCCTTTAGTCCATCAGAGACCCGAGGTAGTCCTGTAGGCGTCCATACGCCTTGGCGTCCCCTTCTATCATTTCCTTTCTGTTTTTACTTATTCAGAGACAGACTCGTGTATTTATATTCAGACCTTATTTGTAGTATTCGTAGATGGTCTGTGACATTGTGACACCAAATTCTGGGTAGAGCTGTATTTAGACTTCCGCAATTTGTATTAAGTTAAATTATCATATTTCGTCTTCCGCATTGATTTTATTATTATTATTCTGCTGTCATTTATTTCTTAACTCGTAAATGCTTATGGATAATGTTAAAAGACAATAATATTTAAATGTGTTGGCTTGCCTAGCTACCACGAGTAGGCGTTATCACGACTCCCGAGGGTAGGAAATCTGGGTCGTGACAAAGCACTACCTCGATTATAGAAAAATACCCCGGTCCACACACATGGGCTCAACCCCACACATATGTGCCACCCATAGCACGTAGCTATCACAAATAACTTAGGCAACTAGTGGCTCAACCAAGTTTAGGTAAGATACTTACCTCAAACAATTCAAGTCAATCCTCTAACAAGTTCTTCCCGCATGTATCAGCCTCTAGATGGCTCAAATCTAGCCAAAACAACTCCATATCATTACAAAGCCATAGGAAACGATTCCAAATGGTAAAGCTAAGATATTTAACCAAAATAACAAAGTAAACCCAAAATGTCAACCCGGGCTTGTACCCTAGAACCCGACCAAACTCACAAATTTCGATCACCCATTCAAATGAGAGTCCAACCAAATCCGTTACATCCAATTCCGACCTCAAATCGACCATCAAATCATCAAATCTCACTTTTCAATAACATAGTCCAAAAACACTCAAATGCCACCTTTAATCCATGAAAATTAGATGAAATAACCTATGGATAATAAATAGCTAACACCAAGAGTGACTAAATATCACTTACCCCTTCAATTGTGATGAAAAGCTCTCCAAATATCACCTATGACTGAGTTCCAAACCTCCAAAGAATGAGAAAAGAAAACTAAAACACTTGACATATATAAATATGCCCAGGAAAACCGCATCTACATTCCAAATAGTCGCAATTGCGATGCCGCATCTATGGAAACACCATTGCAGATGCAGAAAGACTTAGCCTCCCAACCAACTGCTTCTTCGGACTCTAAGCTGCATCTACGACTCCACTTTTGCAGAATCCTCCTCGCTCGTATGATTTCGCTTATGTAGATAAGTAGCCCCACCTACGACTTCGCTGTTGCGTCCCACCTACCACATCAGCAAACTTCCTCTGCTTGGATCACACTCGCACTTGGGACTCCCTATCCGCATCTGTACCTTGCAGATGCGAAAACACAAGAAGTTTAAAATTTCTTAGCAATTGAACAAGTCAAAAAAGGCTCGAACTCAATCTGAATCACACCCAAGGTCCCTGAGACCCCATCCAAATATACCAATAAGTCCTAAAATACACCTTGAACCTACTCGAGGCCTTAAACCCAAAACAACATCAAAACTAAGAATCACACCTCAATTCAAGCCTAAGGAAACTAATGAACTTCCAACTGCAAGTTCTCTTGCCGAACCATATCAAGCCAACTCGAAATGGCCTCCAATTTTGCATGCAAGTCCCAAATGATATAACAGTCTTATTCCTACTTACAGAACCCAAAATTGATCCTGATGTCAACAAAGTCAACTATTGGTCAAACCCTTCAACCTTCAAAACCTTCAACCTTCCAACTTTCACTGTAAAGCACTAAACCAACCTACGAACCTCCAAATTCACATTCAAACATACACCTAAATCCAAAATCACCATACGAAACTATTGGAAGCATCAAAACCCCATTCCGGAGTCGTCTTCAGAAAAGTCAAACTCCGATCAACACTTACAACTTAAGCTTCCATCCTTGGGACTAAGTTTCTCAATTCACTCCACAACCTCCCCAAAACCAAACCAACCACCCTGGTAAGTCACATAACCACAAATATACATATGTAAATCATCAAATTGGGGGAAAAGGGTAAAATACTCAAAATAACTGGTTGGTTCGTTACATTATCCTTGAAGAGTTGTGATGAAGATATTGTATTTACTACGCTCAAGTTTGGCCTCAAGTTTGGAGGATTGTCATGTGTCAGTATTATATTGCTTCCCTGTCCAGAGAATTTTTCACTATATGGCACCTTATACCAGAGTATTCAACCAAGATTTCAGAAGGTGTATCAACTATGATTTTCCGGAGATAAGTTTTCTCTCATTACTAGTGTCGCCGATGACTCCGAGCACTCAAATCTCAAGCGATCTTCGAATAAAATCTATCTTAACTTTCTATGTTCTAAATGTGAAGTCTGTTGATACCCAATTTTTCTATGTATATTTTAACATTTAAAATACTTTCAAAATAGCAAGTGCATGCCTATATAAGTATGTCAAAATGTTTTACTATTTTTTCTTTAATTTTTAAAGATTTTAAATCAATTTATTGCCCTATTTTGTCCAGAAAAATCCAAAAATTATTCCCAAAATTGGCATTTTTTGGTGATTCATTTATTGGATTTTCATATTTATGCTAAAATATAGCTAAAGTAATTTTTACAAATTCATTTAGCATTTTTAAAGCTAAATTGCAGATAATTACAATATTAGCCTCTTTTAGATTTTATTACGTTTATGTCTATAAAACATTAAGCCCAGTATTTTTAATTTGATAAAATTGTGTACTATTAATCATTTTAGTACCTTTAATTTATTTCCAGAAATCATCTTATTATTTTTTTATAAATCAAACGGGGGGAAATGGCTATTTAAATAATAGCCCCATTTGTATTTTAATTATAACCAAATCAAACCCCCAATCCCAGCCCAATTTCAAATTAAAACACCCGACCCAAATCCTAAATCCGCCTACCCGACCCAAAGACCCACTAAATCTTGGTCGCTGATCTAAAATATCAATGGTCCTCATAATTCCTTGTCTTTTTTAATCTAACATCCCCCCAAACCCTAACCATTCCCTCATTTCAGCCGCCTTTGAATCCCCTGTCTCTCTCAATCCTCTGTCAAACCCTAGCCGCCACCCTCAACTACCACCCTAAAACCTCCCAAATCCATGGCTTCCAAGGTCATTGGAGGCCTGTTTCCACCTCCCTAAGCTTCTATGTGTTCGATTATCATGGTTTCAAGGCTAAATCTTGGATAATCTTTGTCCAGACCTTGGTCGACTTCAGTTTTATGGATGTATCCGGTCATCTTTGACCTTGCTTCGGCTAGCCATGGCTATTCGAGTCTGACTCTGGACTCTCCTGCTTAGATCGATGGTTTTCAAAGTCTTTCTCACAATTTCGGGTTCTTTTAAAACCCTAACCTTTAAGGTTCTTCCGATTTTTTTTAGGTCTGTTGCAGACTTGTGCTTGCCCTAAACTTCTAAACATTTTCTCAAAGTTTATTTTAAAACTCTACCTTAAAAAACCCTTATTTCTTCCGATTACGTTTTCTGTTAAGTTGTTTGACATGTTTTGCTATGTTTCCTTATGTCATTCTTCTACTTGAGTTTGCATGTTAAGGGCCTTAATTTCATATGAGGTTTCTGAATCTATTTTTTTTATATTATTTGTTTGATTTACTTGTGTTTCATCTCCACACTCGATTGATGTTGAAAAACCCTAATTTTGGATTCATTCGAGTTTTGAGAATATTTGTTGTGTGATTTACTTGTTCATCATCTTTGAATTCGATTGGTTTCAAAAAACCCTAATTTCTTTAGGGCCTATTCGGGCTTCTGAAGCTGCTTCATCTGTTTCTTTATGTTATTTGGTTTCACGCAATCATTAAAACTCGATTATCTTTTTAGAAGGGCCTTTACTTAACCCTTTGCATGCTTCTGGTACCTGTAAGCATGTGATTTTTTCCCTATATGAAATACTCCTACAAAATCCAAGAAAATAGATTTTTTCTTAATTATTTATCATTTTTAGGAATTTTTATAGATTTTTATTAATGGTTTGCATTTTTCTTGCATGTTTAAGTTTTATTTAAATCATGAAAAATACCAAAAATATCATGCATGGCATTTAGGCTTTATTTTTACATTTTTAGAATTAACCAATAGTTACTTATTTTTTAAAAATTAAAAATCACAAAAAATGATTCATTTTTATACTTTTTCCTTTTAATAACTTTTTCGCTCTCTTTCAATTTAGGATTAAATAGCTTTTATAATTTTATAATTAGTTAGTTATTAATTGGTTTAATTTCACATATTTAAATAATCTAGGATTTTAATTTTAGGATTTTTGATTAAAAATGGGGAAAAGGGAATTAGAATTAAGAGATATTGGGAAAAGAGACTTTTACCTAGTTATACTATATTAGAAATTTATTTACCAATGTTCTCTATATTTTGTAGTTTTAAATAAATATCTAGGTTTTTCTTACAAATTGTGTAGATTGCTCCTAAAAATGCTCCCACCTCATTATTAGTGCATTCAATTAAAGGATTCAATCATATCATTTCCCATTTCTTTTCCCTCTCCTCTTCTCTCTCCTTTTTTACTGAAAAATTCCTTAATGTACGCTCAGATCTCCATCTTCTCTCTTCCCACCATCGCCGGACAACATTGAAAATGAAGAAATATTCAGAAATTGTATGACAAATGTATCATAATTGTATTTAAATTGTATCAAATACATCAATACGCAAAACATAATTGTATCATAATTGTATATAACTTGTAGATGGTACATTAATATCCAAAATAAAATCTGATACAATACTAATAAATTAATATATAATTATCATATATTTGTGATACAAACTGTGAAATTCATCACGATCTCACAACTGCTCATAATTCAAATACAAATTTGATACAATCCTGAAAGAATTTTTACACAATTCCGATATAATTATGATACAACTTAAAACTGACTCTAAACTTAAACTGATACAATATAGTATTATACTTGTATTAATATTGTATCATGTATTGTTTTAGGTACAAATTGTGATACAATTGTGATAGATTCTAATTGATAATACAACTTTGATATTCATCTTTTCAAGTTTAAATTTAAAACATCCACCTAGAACTAACTCTAAACTTAAAGTACGATACAATATTGTATTGTAATAGTATTAGTATTATATCAGAATTGTCTTAGGTATTGATGTATCAAATACAACTCAGATACAATTATTATACGTTTATCATACAATCGTAATACAATTCCGTAACTTCATCTTCCTCGAGTTTCATTATGAAACTCAACCTAAAACCAACTTTAATGTAGAATGAAGCTTACCAAAAACTTGATTGTAGAGTAAATCTTCGAATTTCTTCTGCAATTTTGGGGGTATAACAATGGAAGAGGAGTAAGCGAGATTTTTGGGTTAGAAAGATTATGGGTATCAATTGGAATTGTTACTTAGGATAATTACAAACAGAGGTGATAGATTTTGGGATGGGTTTCCTACGGTGAAGGAATTTTGGATTAGTATTGATTTTGGGTATCTTAAATGTAGGATATTTTATGTAACTCATACCCACTATTTAAGGTATATTTCATTTCCTCTTTTTTTAATATTTGGTATAAAACTGGTAAATATAGGTATATAAAGTAATTAATAAGGAGCCTAAATAAAAGTAGTAAATAAGTTTCTATTATAGTATAGGTAGGTAAAAATCACTTAGGAAAAAGGGGTTCATTGTCGGATTTGGGCTAGCCCCATGTGCCGAATCCAGGCCCAAAAATCGACCCGACCCGCCTAGCCATGCCTGTCCCGTACCCTCCTTCACCTTTAAAAAGCCCTTTTTACTAGACCTGGGGGGGGGGGTGCTAACGAAAGGAGCGCAGCTTTCCCCTGTTGATCATCTTCTCCTCTTCATCTCAGCAAACAGAATCTCTCATCTAGAATACACACGCAGATTAACACAAAAACAGTGGGAAAGAATTTCCGAGATCTAAAACAAAATATAAAAAAATCGCAAATTGCTTCTGTCATCTCCTTTGATTCCGATTTTCGTTTCATTGTTTGGTCCTGGGTTTGTTCGAAAGCTGAAGTGAAGGCTGTTGCGGCGGATTTTGCCTCATCCGTGATTGGGTTTCACCATTTTTTTAAATCTAGGATCTAATTGTTGTTGTTTGAGGTTGAAATAGCTTCAGGATATATGGATTACTGTAATGCCGTAATGTTCCTTTAAAGCTGATGAGTTGAAATTTCGCTGTTGTTGATTGCTGAGACTTTGCTGAGCTCTATTCAAATATGGTTCTGGCCTTTGTTTGATTTTCTCCTAGTGCTTTCTAGCCTTGAACTGGTTGCTGGGTAATATATTGCTTCGATGGAGCCAATGGGGTTGGGTCTAGTTAGATGGAGGAAGCTTTGACATTCAGAGGTTTGTTTTTTTCCTTCTGCACTAAAAGCATTTGTGAAAGAATTTGGTTAGTGTTTCGTTCTTTATCTATAAGCTTTGTGTAGTCATAGAGATACTGAATGTTGGGATCATAGAATATCATTTGGGAACACTTGAAAGCATGTTTAACTTGAAGCACTTGTAGGTTCTGTGCTTAATTAAAAATGAAGTTTCCTGCATCATGTGAATTTGTTTTAATTTTTTTTTTGTGAATGTGGAAGGAGATTTCAAATTGACTGGTTCAATATTTGGGTTCATTATAATGGCACAGTAGATTTTTCATTTTGTGAAATGCTACTTCTCAGTCCTGCAGTGGCAATTTACCTTTTCTTTCTTATGGTATGAACTGCTCCTATTAATTTATATGAATATGCTTTGAACATAAAAATGAGCACCGCAACATTGTCGTAAAAGTTGAAGTCACGCTACTTTTACCACCCAAAGTTTCTGAATGGTTGACCATAACTAATCTTTGTCCAATCCTATAATATCAATCGTATACCCATCTCCAGAAATTCATTTCATAACTCATGACCCTCATTTAATTCATTTTAATCTTTAGAAATCGAGGTATGCCATTTAGTCGAATTTTCTATGGCCCTCGCAAACTTGAAAGTGCGTAGTTGCTTTAGGCGCGTTATTTTAATAATTTTACCTTCTTAAACTTGGGTGTGCATTTCATGTGACCCAAATCCAAATCCTAAAACGTTGAATAAAATGTGTTTCGGATTGCGGGTGTATTTCATGTGACACGATCCAAAGATACGTTTTAGACGACGTTCAATTTCCTTAAAATTAATTAAAATGGTAAATAATTTAAAATTGCATTATAGGTTGGAACATGCACTAAAATCAGATAATAGACTAATTATAATAGTTTAAGCGACCGTGCTAGAACCACGGAATTCGGGGGTGCCTAACACCTTCCCTTGGGTTTACAGAATTCCTTATTCAGAATTTCTGGTTCGTAGACTTCACAAGGAAAGTCGAAATTTTTCTCGATTTGGGATTCAAAATAAACTGGTGACTTGGGACACCAAATAAACTATCCCAAGTGGCAACTCTGATAAATAAATAATGTCATTTCGAATAATGTCACTTAAAGTGAAAAAACTCCCTTATACACTATCCTTCGGGGTGGTGTATAAAAAAGGAGGTGTGATAATACCCTATTACTAAGTTAATGAAGTTGACATATGTGACTACTATGTTCACTGTCTACTGACTATGTCATTGTTATTGCATGTTGCTTCCCTTTGCCATAGTTTGGCCTCGCATGTTTATGCACTCTATTTATATGATGAATTCTTCTTTTGAATGACTTCCAATTGTGGATTGATTTCAAACTTTTCCTTGTGAAAGTTTGATTGCACTCGTGTTAAGTAATTGATTTTTCCTTGTTTTACCTTACTGATTTCCCTGTTTCTTGGTCTAATTTGAACACTTTCCTTTGAACCTTCGATCCCTATCTTTTCAACTCAATATGATTGATTCCTTTACCTTGGTTACATTGGTACTTGATTCTTACCGACATTTCCTTGATTAGGATCTGATGAATCTAGTCTCTACTACATATTGAGTACTTGTACTATGCTGAAAATATTTCCTTATTGGTTATATTCAACCTTATGTGATTTCTTTTCTTATTTAATATATGCATTGTTATCATTTAATTTAACTCCTTAGTTAAAGGAAGACCTTATACTGATGTGATTTTAATTAGTACATAATTTCCATAACTACTGCCAAACTATGATTTTTTGTCTTAGTTTCCACCTGTTTTCAAACTATAACTACCTTGCTCTTTCACTAGCGTAGAGGAACATTTTCTTAGTTCTGAACTCTCACTTACACTAAAAGAACACTCTCTCTTTCTATACTGCTTCTACTGTGGCCTGTTTAGTTGTTTCTAAATCGAAGGTATATTTCAAAACTTCTGCTACCTTTTTTTACTACATTTGCTTCTTTGAACTAGTATGTTCTAGTTAAGATTTCAGCATCAACAACAACATGGTTACTTAATGTCCTTGCATCCTTGTCTGCCTATTGCTTCAGTGCTTTGTTTAGCATGCTGTAATTTCTTTTCTCCTGTTCTAAATCAATGTATTATGAATCCTAAATCCCTACCCCAATGTGTTTGATAATTATATTTTGTTTGGAACATGACAACATCAAATATTGCTGAGCATGATTCAAACTTGGTCCTCTTAAGATCGTAACCTCTATGCTACCTTTACATGTTGTGTGCTCTGGTTGACCTGCAAGCATGAAATCACCCCTATTGTTGTGCATGCCCTGAATTGACCCATGCCTAAGAATATAGGCCCTTGCAATGGATTCCCAATCCCCTGCCCCTTTGGTGTAAAATTATCAACTTGTTTGAAGTGTTAATGGCTGTTTCCCAGCACCTCTTTCCCTATTTTTCACTTCCTTAGTTCTTAAAGCTCAGTTTGTGCACTTGCACTATCTTCTTAGACTTATGTTCTGCCCCCTCATGTTAGCCTTGCCTTGGGACCCATGCGCTCCTTCTAAACTTGGACACATGAGGGATGACATTTTCACATTGCACTTGTTCCTATTCTGGTTATAAAATTTGGGTGTGAGCACTGCCCGGAATCCTATTGAGGCTCTTAGGGAACTCTGACACATTCAAGTTTGAGAAAGACTTTGAAACAAAATGGAATTTGAAGTGCTTTGGTCCATAACTCAGAAAGGAAGTCAGGAATCTGGCTTCCTCTGATTGTAATTTTCTTTGTTTTATTTTTCGATGTAATTCATTACTAGGTCTGTAATAATTTTGTAATAAACACTGGAGCTGGCTAGTGAAAAAGGGTTGGGTATTTATGCATGCCAAGGGTAGAAATCATGCCTATAGGATTATCTTGATTCTGCATACTCAATTGCATATAGTATCATGCCTATAGGACTATTCTGATTCTTCATATTCAATCGCATTTAGAAATCATGCCTCTAGGAATGTTCTGATTCTGCATGTTCAATCACATTTAGAAACCATGCCCATAGGACTATTTTGATTCTACATATTCAATCACCTTTAGAAACCATGCTTACAGGATTATTCTAATTCTGCATAACTCAAACTACATCTAGAAATCATGCTCATAGAGATTTATTTACTCTACATGTTTAATATCACACCTAGATAACCTTCATATATGGCTTCATTTCAATTTTCTGCATATTAGGTATCCTGTTCTAAGGTTGTAACCTAGTAGCATGTTAAAATCAGTAACGTACAGAAATCATGCCTATAGGGGTCCATAATTATAATTCTATTCGTTTATGCTCACATCCAATGTTGGTTATCATGTCTATAAGGACCTAAAATCAGTAACGCATAGAAGTCATGCCTATAAGAATTGTGAATCATTTGTCTTAAAACTATGTTGCTTTGCTATAGCTCTGAATCAGTAATAGATAATTCATAGGATCTCGCTCAAATGCTTAGGCAAGCCTTAAGTGATAACGATCGATAAAAAAAGGGCTGATTTCACCCTTTGTTAATTAATAATTGACACAATCATTAAGCAAGTCTGATTCTGACTTCCTATCTGAGCCATGTATCAAACTAGTCTGCCTCAACAACCTCCTCTCCCTTATCTTTAATATTTTTAATCATACCTAAGTAGTATGTGCAAGACATGCTATGTTATGTGTTTGTTTTGAAGGAGTATACATGAGCCTTTGTTTGTTTATGTGCTTCCCCAAACATACAGTATGTGTTTTGTATGTCGCCTTAGAATTTTTATCTTTGAAACCTTAAATAAGCCTAATGTCCCTCCTTTTAGGATTAGTAGTCCTAAGTGCCTCCGGGATTGATAGGATTGGGACGGGTAATAGCATGCAATAAGTAATCGACACCAATCCGTGCTTTAATACCTTAACGGGGTGGGAAGGATAGAAATGGATATGATGACCACACCATAATGTCACGTGTAGCCCCTTATTGTGTGGTGTGATCCATATTTTTAATAAACCAAGGATCCCCCTCCCTTTATTCTTTAGTCTCTTTTAGCATTGTATTTTCTTATTTAAAATCAGCTCTTTTAATTATTCTTCCAAACTTTGTCTGCTTTCAAATCATTATGTATTGAAATCCCCTCTTATTTGAGCCTTATTTGTTTCTATGTTAATTGCACCCTAATTCACAATAACTGTCTGGCCAGGAACCACAC
This sequence comes from Nicotiana glauca, assembly GCA_026770625.1. Taxonomy (NCBI): domain Eukaryota; kingdom Viridiplantae; phylum Streptophyta; class Magnoliopsida; order Solanales; family Solanaceae; genus Nicotiana; species Nicotiana glauca. The sequence goes on from MU722226.1 coordinate 164,567, forward strand.
TAGTGGATTCTGAGGGGTGCCTAACACCTTCCCCTTAGAATAATTTCAAGCCCTTACCTAATCTCTGGTTATTCAAACAAACTTAGAGTTAAATCTCTAATTTTGTCCTAATGCACCTTAATCATTAGGTGACAACTCTTCAAATGCAAACCCAGTTCCCTAAAAGGAATGAGTTGTACCTCCAAAATGTCATAAACCCGATTTCACGAGAAAAAGGGGGCGCGACAGCATGGCGACTCTTCTGGGGATAATTAGGCTTTTACCATTTCAGACTATTATTGTGAATTTATGCTCCTTTATGTGCAATTACTTGTTTAATTCCTTTAAGCATTCAATTCCCTTTTCAATTAGGCAACTGACTTGTCTTTTGTTTCTTACCTTTACTGCTACTTTAAATTATGAAAACTGTTGTATTTACTGCTTCCTTGACGTGCAAATACATGACGACATGTCTTTAATTACTGCATAATTATGCTCAACATCATATTCCACTTGTACCAAACAAATACCATAGGAACGCGTATAATGAGTGGTTGCGCTCTTCCTATATTATCACCCCTAAATCCGGAAAAGGCATATTTGCGGTAAAATCAGTCGATCAACGGTGTAGTCGACAGTTTCGTGTCTTCCCCCCTGGAGTTGTCTTTCCGTACCAGTCTAAAACCCTATAGAAACCTTACTCTGTTTAACTGTGCATGTATCATGGTCAAACCTAGTCAGTTATGTTGTCCGCATAATGATTCTTTAAGATGGCCTTGTCCAAAGTCCACTAGGTTTCCCTGAACCCCAAACGGACATCGTCACGATATGTGTATTTATTTGGAGAACTAAGTGCTTTTATGCCAATTGTTGATATTAAATAGTCAAGTCCGGTGGGGGTAAGGGCCTAACCTTATTTGTCTTGCAGAAATATGAGGCATGAAGTCCCCAAATTCGGCATGGTCACCAACATCCACCCGAAACTGCTAAGCTGGTAGAACGATCTTCACTCAAGTGATTAGACACTTGTCCAAAAATATTTGGGAAACCTACCTTCTGTCTTGGAAATCCAACCCAACAACAAGATCATAGAAGCTGCTACTTTGTTCTGGGGTGAGAGGTCTGTATTCCGCTTCGGGGACATTGAAACAACACCCTTACTAGAAGAAATAAGAGGATTGGCCGGTATACCATGGGAAACTCCGGGTTTGTTAATGCCTGATAACTTTAAGGGTAGGGGTTTCCTCAAAATGATGGGTTTGAAGAAAAATCCAAAACTGACGTGTTTAAAGGAATCATACATCCCCTTTGATTATTTGTACGAGTGGTAGGGTCACAGCAAATCCTACCGTACCTATCCTGACGAGTTTTCCATCAAATCATTAGGGCATATTCACCGAAGGGTCTTTGTATTCATGTTTTTCTTCTTGGGATTGATCGTGTTTCCAATGAACAAATCAAGAATCCATACCAGAATAGCTATGGTAACTAAGACCTTAATGGAAGGAATTGGCAGGCAACCGTTTAGCATTGTGCCTATAATCATTGCAGAAATCTACCGAGCCCTAGAAAGGTGTCAACAGGGAGCGAAACACTTCAAAGGCTGCAATTTGCTACTTCAACTTTGGCTCGTGGAGCATCTCCAAAAGGGTGAATACCGACAAGAAATTCAACGAAGGGGATGGTATGATCATATCGCTTTTCATCATCCAAAGCGAATGAATTACATGCCTAATATGTTCTCCCAATCAGAGAATGCTATGGAATAGGTCGAGCTCTTTGAAAATCTAACTGAGGACCAGGTACAATGGATGTTTGTGTGGTTTCCGATCGATGAGTTCATGGCCCGGTCTAGAGATGCAGCTTTCCTGATATTAATCAATCTAAGAGGAACGTACCCTTACGTCCCTCTCCGGGTTATGAGGCAAGCTGGTAGGAAGAAGGTTGTAACCAGGGTCGACAAGATGAGTCATTTTTGGGCAGACTTCCAGGATGATGATAGTCCTTACAAGTGACAAGCTCAGCATATCTGGCACTGCAAGATCATCATAGGGATGGATACCATCGAGCTAGACAGATACCATGTTGGTTGTGCTCCTTACTATTCTGGCTGGTTGGAGGATAATCATAACGGTCTGGGCCAGCCTGGGTTTGTTCGAGGTCATATGATCATAGATGAAAAGCACATGTCAAATATAATCAACTGCGCAGGAGGATCAGGAAGTGCGAAAGTGAGCACCGCGAGATACAGGAAGCCAATCAAAAGTTAATTGAGGAATGGAAGGACATGGCTGTCAATGCCAACAAGCGACTGGGATACTTGGAGCGAGGCATACTGGAGTTGGAGAAGAAATTTCTCAAGAGGGTCAAAGACTGCCACAATGCTGAAGGAAACGAAGGTGGACATCTAGCCAGAGCCTACCTATTGCTGGGACTTCGCGAGTTGGGAAAGTTGTTCGATGGAGCCAAGGATGCCAAATCTGGGGAAAGTCCTTCTAGGACCAAATAGCTAGGAGTTTTCTTGTTTTATGAAATGTAATAAGGTCAATGGCCACTAGCAACTTTTATTTCCTGTTATTTAGTATCGATTTGGGATTTGTCTACCTTTTATCAATAAAATGAGGCATTTAACATTTCAAGTTCTCCAAATAAACTTGTCGCTAGGCCTACATCGGGCATAAAGAGGTCCCCAAATTAGGACACACTTTACATTCCCGCATTATGTGTTTAAATATTGCAACATTTTTTTAATATATAATCCTCATTAACTTGTTATCTTTTTTTATTTTTACCTTTTGTTTATTATTCCACTCCCAAAGGTTAGTTCGTGCACTCTGGCAACATCATCTTATTCCACGAGATCCAAGGGCCCTCCACCCACTCTTCCTCTTAGTCATGTCAAAAATAAGAACAAAGGGAAGATGGAAGATTTGAACAACGACAGAAAGGAAAACTCAACTGAACAGGTAGAGGTCACTCATGGTCATGTTACTCAGGTTTCCAGAGAAAATGCATCCCAATTCGAACAAAAGCTGCTGAAATTCCAAAAAGAACTAGATCAGGTTCGGAATCTAGCAAATCTGTCATTTTCCCTCACTACTCAAGATATCAATTTCCCAAATGCTTAGAACCCTACACCTCTACAGAACATCCGGAAGCAACAGAGCCACCCCATTCCTCACCACCACTGCAACACCTGCTATACCTCAAATAACACCCCGTTGCTCATCCCCAAATTCTAAAACTCCAAAAATGACCATTGCCACACCCACCATAATACCCCCATCTACGTGTAGACTATGCCACACTCCACTAACCCATCTTAAGAACACCCGAGTCTGATGATAAAGACTTGCTCATCAGAAACTTGGCCAAAGAACTTAAGAAATTAACTAGCCAAATTCAAGGCATTGAAGGAAGTAAGGGAATTGAAGGGTTGAACTACCAAGATCTTTGCATACAGCCCGATGTCGGACTGCCCGAGGGGCATAAACCTCCTATCTTTGAGATGTTTGATGGTACAAGGGACATAAAGGTCCATTTGAGAACGTATTGTGAAAAGCTGGTTGGGGTAAGAAGAGACGAGAAAATCCACATGAAGCTTTTCATAAGGAGCTTGAAAGGAGATGCTTTGTCTTGGTACATTAGCCAAGATCCAAAGAAGTGGTCGAACTGGGTAAGCATGGCGTCTGATTTTATGGACAGATTTAGGTTCAACACGGAGAATGCACCAGATGTGTTCTATATTCAAAATCTAAAGAAGAAGCCCACATAAACATTCTGCGAGTATACTACTCGTTGGAGGTCCAAAGCTGCTAAGGTTAGACCTGCCTTAGAAGAAGAACAAATGAACAAATTCTTCATCCGGGATCAAGACCCACAGTATTATGAAAGGCTGATGATGATCGAGGGCCAAAAATTTTATGACATTATCAAGCTGGGAGAAAGGATCGAATAGGGCATCAAAAGCGGTATTGTTACGAATTTCGAGGCCTTGCAAGCTACAAATAAGGCCTTATAGTCTGGTGGTGTGTCCAAGAAAAGGGACGTAGGAGCCGTAATGGTGGCACAGAGAACCAAATCTCCCATCAAATACCAAGCCTACCCAATGCCTCCACTCACATAGTAGCCCACTCCAAACTACCAAGCACTCTCACCCTGTTACCAAACTCCACCACCCACTTATCAATCACCTCCCACAAATCAACCTACTTCACCAAAATATTTCCAACCCGCATATGTTTACCAAGCCTACAATGCTCAACCATCCCACTATCAATCCCTTCTTGCATGCCAAAACTTCCCTAGACCTCGACCAAACTTTGTCCGAAGGCCTCCGAAACAATATACAGCTATTGCTGAACCTATTGACCAGTTGTATGAAAGACTCAAAGCTGCTGGTTATGTCACCCCTATCCCTGCTGCAACTCCTGAGAACCCTTCTCAGTAGGTTAATCCAAATAAATCCTATGCATACCATTCCGGCATGAAAGGACACAACATTGACGAATACCATTCTCTGAAAGACAAGATCCAGACTTTAATTGATAACAAGATTATTGTGGCAAAGGAACCTGCTCCAAATGTCCGCAGTAACCCTCTGCCAGACCACAAGGGAAGAGTCATTCACATGATTGCAATAGAGGATAATTGGACCCCAAGGAATTGATTGGTTTGATCACAGAAGGTGACGACCGAAAGAAACCAATAGTCACCCTTAATTCGATCATATTCTAGATTTAGCCCTCTGGGAATGACGAGGTAAATATGTCGATGCATCTTGAGTTTGAAACGACGTCTTCTGAAAAGACACCAATGCCAATTGAGGTCGAATTCGTGTCTCCAGCAAGGGCACCAACACCATTCGAAGTTGCAGTCTTACCGCCTAAGGTACATGCTCCGTTCGGAGTAAAGATAGCCATGCTGATCCCAGTGGCAATGTCGACCATGACATCATTCCATACAAAGGCTATACCATGGGACTACACAGCCGAGGCAAGAATGAAAGGCAAGGTTGTGTTCGGAGAGGCTATTGCGGCACAGGGTATGATGAGAACTAGTAGAGTTTATACCTTGGAATATCTGGCTGAGTCGAGCAAGCAGGACTCTAACCGGCCGACCATCATCGAGACCGGGCAGGATGATCTCTGGAGAAAAATACAGGCCAAGGAATACTCGGTCATCGACAAGGTGAACAAAACACCGGCACAAATTTCTATCATTGCTTTGCTACAAAATTCCGATGCATACAAGAATGCTCTGTTGAGGGTGCTGAGTGAAGCATATGTGCCAAGCAACATCACCGGCGGAGAAATGGCTAACATGGTAGGACATGTATTGGAAAGTCACAAGATCACTTTTCATGAAGATGAGCTGCCACCAGAAGAGTTGAGTCACAATAAGGCATTACACTTCACCGTGCAATGCGAAGATTATTTTATTACCAGAATCCTGATTGATGGAGGGTCCAACCTCTACATTTGTCCGTTGATAACACTCAGGACGTTGGGTAAGGGACTACACGAGATAAAGGATGGGCCCATCTACGTGAAATCTTTCGACGGATCCCAGAGATCCACCATTGGGGAAATTAGTCTATTTTTGCAAATGGGGTCTACTTGGTTCGATATTGACTTTCAAGTAATAGATGTGCCAACATCTTGCAATCTGTTGTTGGGAAGACCATGGATTCATGTTGTTGGGGCCGTAGCATCAACACTACATCAGGAAGTGAAGTTTGAGTGGAATCACTAGGAGGTGATCATTCACGGCGACAGTAGCAATCCTATATACAGTCACCAGACCATTCCGGCAATCAGAGGCAGAAGAAAGTTAGGTGGGGAGACCTATCACCACATGGAGCGAGTCAACGCCGTTGACTAGGACAAATGGTGGGACAAAAAAATTGGGAGCATATTTAACTGGAGTGGGTACGAACCTGGTACGGGGCTTGGCAAGAACCTCCAAGGAATTGCTAAGCCTATAAAACTCAAGAAATATGGCACCACCTTCGGTCTGGGATATGAGTATACCTGGGAAAAATTCAACAACTGGTAGCCACCGTGGCGCGGTCCTTACTACCCGCTGAAGCAGCCAATACCACGCTTGGAACAGACTTTCCAACTGGCCAATGTTATCTGTGGGTCAGAAGAAAAGGAAACACTGCCAGCGGTGAAGAATTTGTTCCTAGAAGACAGTGATATGGATTGTTGTGTCGTTCTTGAGGAGGACGGGGAGGAAGGCCCTTCCATATAGGTTGTAAGAAGAGGAGCACACCTCAATAACTAGACCATCAGAACCACCAAAGCCCGGCGAGTCTCGGGGTAGCAAGGCTGAACAAGCATCATGCACTGTATTTTGATTTTACTAGTTAATTTTTTCTTTCCCATTTTAATTTCCACAATAAGATCTTCAATGTTCAAAGCGATTATGCAATTTATCAAGGCATTTCAATTTTTTCTTATGAATCAACATTTACTCTTATTATTTTCTCTCATTACTTTAGTTATACAAAATTACAATTACTTATCTTGATGAACCAATGACTGTGATATGCAATGAGACAATGCAAAAAACGGACATAGATTCATAGGAAGATGACATACCGGAAGATATTGTTAAAGAAGTTTAGAACTTTGAAAATCCACCTAAGTCCAACTTGGACGAGACGAAAATTGTTAATCTGGGGGATGAAGAGAATGTCAAGGAAACGCGGATCAACGTTCACTTATCTCCATCAGAAAAGAAGGAATACACAAACTTTCTAAAAGAATATGAGGACATATTTGCTTGGTCGTATGACGACATGACGGGCCTGAGTACGTCTATTGTGGGTCACAAACTACCAACTGATCTGACATGTCCGCCAGTAAAGCAGAAGCTCAGGAAGTTCAAGCCTAATATGTGTTTGAAAATCAAGGAAGAAGTCACCAAGAAAGTCAAATCTAAGGTTCTTAGGTTGGTTGAGTACCCGACATAGTTAGCCAACATTTTGCCAGTGCCAAAGAAGGATGGGAAAGTGAGAGTCTGTGTCGACTACCGGGATATTAACCAGGCCAGCCCGAAAGACGACTTCCCCTTGAAAATCATGCACATCTTGATCGACAATTGTGCCAAGCCCGAGTTACAGTCATTTGTGGATTGCTTTGCTAGTTATCATCAGATCTAGATGGTTGAAGAAGATTATGAGAAAACGACTTTCATTACGCCGTGGGGAATATACTGCTACAAGATGATGCCGTTTAGGTTAAAGAATGTAGGAGCCACCTACATGAGAGTCATGACTACCATTTTTCACGATATGATACACAAAGAGATTGAGGTGTACGTGGATGACATTATCATCAAGTCCAAGAAGTTAATTGATCACATGGAGGATTTGAGGAAATTCTTCAATAGACTACGAACTGCAAAGTATGCATTAGGGGTTCCTGCTGGAAAATTACTTGGGTTTATTGTGAGCCGCCGAGGAATAGAATTGGATCCATCAAAGGTCAAGGCCATTCAGGAACTTCCACCGCCAAAGAATAAGAAATATGTGATGAGTTTCCTGGGAAGGCTGAACTACATCAGCCGATTCATAGCACAATCTACGGTTATATGTGAGCCAATCTTTAAAATGTTAAAGAAGGATGCTGCTGTGAGCAAGTGATTTTTTCCCTAAGCAAATTATTCCTAAAAAAATCCAAACAAAACGATTTTTTTAATTTTTGTTAATATTTGTGGCATTTTTTGTTAATTAGTTGCATAATAATTCATGTTAAAATACATGCATATGCATTAAGAGTTCAATTTTACAAGTTTGGTATTAATTCATTTTTTGGAACAAATTAATGGAAAATCAAAAATAGCATTTTGTTAATTAAATTCTAGAAGACAATTGGTTTAACAATATTAATAGAATCAGAAAATAAATACAAAAATATAAAAGAAAAAATAATACAAAAAAACAAAGGAAAAGGAAATATAGAAAAACAAAATAATAATACAATACAAATACAAATAAATTGGGCCAATACAAAATTTGTACTAAATATATTAGCCCAAAACGGGTAAATACCTGTCCAGGCCCAAAGTTTACCCGGTCTGCCCAGGTCTATATTGAAACGACCCCGTTTAAGTATAAAGGGATCTGGACCGTTCGTTCAATCGATCCAACGATCATGTAACGAAGGCCCTGAATAAATGAGACGACGTCATTTAAGTCACGTCAATCTGAACCGTCAGTTTAATCAATCCAATGGCCAAGATTAAATCTTCTTTAAATCACAAATGGTGCCGTTTAAAGTGCAATGAATCTGAGTCGTTGATTCATGTGATCCAACGGTCTCAGTTCATTAATAGTTTTTAAATATACCAAAAAATGATACATAGACAATATCATAATATCATCCTCTTCAGTTCGTTTTTCCCTAGCCGCCTTAGTTCTCACCCAAGTTCCCGCCGGAACCCTACTGGCGGGAGACACCATCAATGCCATTCAACCCACCCTTAATACCATAGACGCCTCTCAGTCTCCTCTTCCCACCCTTCTACTTCTTTTTCCTCGAATAAGTCCCCATCTTCTCGAATATTCAGTTTAGTCTCGCTGGAACCCTAACTCCGGCGAACAACACTTACCCCAAATCACCCCTAATTTACACCATAAACTCACCTTAACCACCTCATCCCAAATACCCAAGTCATATTCCCCAAATCCCACCAGAACTTCTTGAATATTAGTTCCAAATTTTCCAGCCAAAAACCTTTATTAAAATTCTTAAGGATTCGTTGACCGTAATATCCCAAACAGGTGTTTTCTTTTGGAAAAACACATGTTCGGTATATTACGGATCATAGATCCTAAAGAATTCCAACAGTTTCGACTAAAAAACCTCAAGAATAGGCCATAAAAGGCCTCCTGGGTACTGGAGGTCGATTTTTTAAAAAGAAATAGAAGAAAAAAGAAGAGGCAAAAGACAAGATTATCGGAAAATAAGAAAAGAAAGCTAAGTATCTTCTTTCTTTCTTTCTTTTTGGTTTTTTATTTCTATGTATGCATGTGTTGTTTTTTGATTCTTAAAATGATTAGATTTTCTGGTTATTAATTCTTGGTTCGCTGAAACTGATATGCTTTGAAACTAAAGGAGAATAAAATCTTAATAAATAATTCTGATATTAGTCTTAGGAATTAATAGATTTTGATAATTTTCGATATTGACTATTGATATTAATTAGATTTTATATAAATATTAGATTTTTGTTGATTATTTTCTAGAATTTTTTTATACTAGTATCATCAGTTCTTTGATTCTGATAATTGTTAGAAATAGTTTTGTTTTGTATTAGTTAGTTTTTTAAAAGAATTTTATTGCTAGTCTGATTAATACGATTGGGTATAGCTGATTAGACTATATTTTGTTTGGTAATTCTGAGAAATAGTATTAGGATAATTTCATAAAAACTAAATAAGTCTAAGGGTAAAGAGGTAAAAGGCAGTAATGCCATTCAGTAAATAGGATTTGGGTTCAGGGGTGATTTGAGAATATAAAAATGGTTTAATTGTAATAAAACTTAGGAGGTGGGGGTAATGTGGACAATATAAAGGGTAATGCAGTAAAATACCAGTTAGAAGTGGGGGTAAAAGGGTAAAAACAATGGAATAGAACATTCTAGATAGGGGAAAAAGGGGAAATTCTGTATTTATAAGGGGTTTTAAATCAATTAACTAACAAATAACAGGGATTCAATTGAAATAAAAGAGGGACTGTTTAGTAATTATGAAATTCAAACTTCCCTCTCTTTTTGTTCTATAAATAGGCCTCACTTGGCCTCCTTGAATAAGTTTGGAAAAAATCTGAAATTCCTTTAAACATTTTCCTGCTGTTTGCGATCCCAATTCTTACATTTCCTCACATCAAAGCTAAAAATCATAAAAAAAGTATCACTGTTTTATTGATTCTAAGGCAATTTCGAGTCTGTGTTTCTCTTCTATTTGGCTTTGATGATCAAAGTACTGTTGGATTGAGACTGTGTTGAGCCAAGTGTTGATTTGTGGTCTGATTTAGCATCTGTTGGTTTTTCTACTGATTTGTCCTCGCTGTGGTTTGAGTCTGGTTTGCTGGAGTTGTACCTGATCGATTGTTGTGTTGTGGTTGATTGTTGAGCCCTGTTTTGTCTTAGATCTCATTGATTCTTCTTCATTTCCAGGTACACTTCTGTAAATTCCAGAAATTACAATCTGAAAGTTTGAGTTTGAATACATGTGAAGATTT
>MU722237.1:11810-50224 GCA_026770625.1 Nicotiana glauca
CGTGCTAGAACCACGGAACTTGGGAATGCCTAACACCTTCTCCCGGGTTAACAGAATTCCTTACCCGAATTTCTGGTTCGCGACTGTTAAACAGAGTCAAACCTTTCCTCGATTCGGGATTGAAACCGGTGACTTGGGACACCATAAATCTCCCAAGTGGCGACTCTGAATTTAAAAAAAAATGAATCCCGTTTCGATTGTCCTTAAATTGGAAAAACTCCTTTCTTTATCATATCCCTTCCCGGGGTGTAGTAAAAGCCGAATAAGCCCTTTCGGAAAAAGGAGGTGAGACATGTATGTTTAGGTGTGGCGATATCCTTGGTTTTCTTTATACTATGATACTTTTTTCGAGTATTCCAATTTTCTTCTTGAATCGGGTAATTATTAGTAAATTTTTTTGTCAACTTTTCCCGATGATGGATAGCTAGGCGACTCTCTTAAGGGAATTAGTCTTGTAGGTTAGATATAGTTTTTGTTAATATAGGAAGAATAAGTGGTTTCAGTTGGGGTTTGTGCCCATTGAACAAGTTGTGGCTTGCTTGGTACCGCCATGATTTAAACCTCGGCATATGAATTTTTGGTTGTTGAAAAAGAAAAATAATTAAAGTAAGATATCATGACTTTTAGACTCAAATTTTAGCTCTTTGATTCACTAAATAGCTTCGTATGCTATATGTAACCTCTTTGAGTAATTGGTTTCAATTGGATTTTGTATTTGTATTCCACTTTAGTTTTTATGTGCCATTGTGGTGAGATTTATTGTGAGTTCTTTTGCATTATTTATAGTCTGGAACTTGCCCGGAATGTGCTTCAAGGCGAAATCATAGACTAACTTGGTTTGAAAAATAATATTATGCCTTCCTTAGACGGCTATTGTGCCTTAAATTTCCTACCCGTGAATATTTTCCCTAGTCACCCTATTTTGAGCCTTTAACCTTGTTATTTGGCAACCATGTTACAAGCTTTAATACTTTGTTCTTTATTGATCTAGCTTTTGGCACCCTACCTCCTTAAGTACTTTTAAAGTGCATAGGCTAAAAGCCTAAGTTTGAGGGTAAAGATTGGAAAAGTTGTGATATGGAAGTTGCTTAAAAGGTGGAAGGTAATAGTAAAAGATAGTGAAACCTTCCTTGATTTTGGAAAGGAAGGAAGACAACAACAAAAACAACCCAGTATAATCTCACAAGTAGGGTATGGGGAGGGTAATATGTATGCAGATCTTATCCCTACCCCGAGGGGCAGGGAGGCTATTTCCAGGAGACCCTCATCTCAAGAAAGAAACAAGAGATGATATATTAGTACTACCAATAGACTCACATTAAAATAACATAAAATACATAATATAACATAAAGTAACAAAATAACAGCAATATAAGAAATATAAGAAATACGAAAAAGATGGAAGGTATACTAATATCCAACAGATAAAGCCCTACATCAGTAGCTGATCAGTAGCAACCTAAGAATAACTCCTAACTGGCTAGTCTCACTCTAGTGTGTTGTAGAAATATCCATAATTTTCCCCTAACCTACAACTTTAATGCTTGACCTCCATAATTCCCTGTCAAGGGTCGTGTCCTCAGTAATCCTAAGTCACGCCATGTCCTTCCTGATCACCTCTCCCCAATACTTCTTAGGTCTCCCTCTACCTCTCCTCGTGCACACCACAGCCAGTCGCTCGCACCTTCTCACCAGTGCATTAGTGCTCCTCCTCTAAATGTGCCCAAACCATCTGAGTCTTGCTTCCCGCATCTTGTCCTCCATGGGGCCACGCCCACCTTCTCTCGAATAACTCCATTCCTAATCTTATCTATCCTTGTATGCCTGCACATCCACCTCAAATCCTCATCTCTGCTACTTTCATCTTCTGGATGAGTGAGTTTTTAACCAGCCAATACTCGGTCCCATACAATATGGCATGCCTAACCACTGCTCTATAAAACTTACCTTTTAGTAACGATGGCAATTTCTTGTCACATAGGACTCCCGACGCTAACCTCCACTTCATCCACCCTACCCCTATATGGTGTGTGACATCCTCATCGATTGCCCCGATCCCCTGAATAACTGACCCAAGGTACTTGAAACTATCCCTCTTAGGGATGACTCGAGAGTCAAGCCTTACTTCCACTCCCGGTTCCGTTGGCTCGGCCCCAAATTTGCACTCGAGGTATTCCATCTTCGTCCTGCTCAACCTAAAACCTTTATACCCAAGGGCATATCTCCAAACCTCTAGCCTCTCGTTGACGTCGCGTCGTGTCTCATCAATTAGGACTATGTCATTAGCAAATAGCATGCACCATGGCACCTCCCCTTGAAAATGATGCGTCATGGCATCCTACACCAGGGCAAATAGGAAAGGGCTGAACGCAGACCCTTGGTACATCCCCGTAACAATCAGAAAGTGTTCGAAGTCGCCTCATACTGTCCTAAACCGAGTCTTGGCTCCATCATACATGTCTTTAATCACCCTAATGTAGGCAGCCGGGACCCCTTTAACCTCTAAGCAGCTCCATAAGACCTCCCTATGAACCCTATCATATGCTTTCTCTAGATCGATAAACATCATGTGGAAATCTTTCTTCTTATCCCTGTATTGTTCTACCATCCTCCTAATAAGGTGGATAGCTTCTATGGTAGATCGCCCCGGGATGAACCTGAACTGGTTGTCTGAAATAGACATCGTCCTTTGCACTCTCATCTCTCCACTCTCTCCCAGACTTTCATGGTTTGACTCAGTAATTTGATACCCCTATAGTTGTTATAGCTCTGGATATCGCCTTTGTTCTTATATAACGGAACCATTATACTCCACCCCCACTCTTCAGGCATCCTATTAGTCTTGAATATAACATTAAATAACCCAGTAAGCCATTCCAAGCCTGCTCTACCCACACACCTCCAAAGTTCAACCAGAATTTCGTCTGGCACGGCAGCACTGCCCCTCCTTATCTTATGCATTGCCTCCATGACTTCATCGACCTCAATTTCCCTGCAATCACTTAATTCATGGGGGCTGTCGGTATTCCTCAATTCACCTAGTATAATATCCTGATCCCCCTTCTTCATTTAGAATTTTATGAAAGTAGGTCTGCTCCTCTTAATCTGGTCATCCCTCATCAAAACTTTGACCGTCCTCATCTTTTATGCACCTCACTTTGTCCAGATCCCTAGCTGTCCTCTCTTCACCTTAGCGAGTCGGAATAACTTCTTCTCCCCGCCTTTGTTCCCTAGTTTGTCATACAGACAAGCAAAAACTACCATCTTAGCCTCCGTTATTGCCATCTTCAGCTCCTTCCTAGCTACCTTATATCTCTCACAGTTTGCTCTCTTCTCCTCCTCACTAGTGCTCCCTACTAATCACAGGTAAGCCGCTTTCTTCGCTTTCACTTTACCTTGGACAACTGCATTCCACCACCCGTCTCCTTTGTGGCCACCGGTGTGGTCCGAAGATATCCCTAACACCTCTCTCGCCGCCTCTCTTATACAGTCCGCCATAGTCGACCACATAGTGTTTGAGTCCCCACTACTTCTCCAAGCTCCCATTGCCGATAACCTTCCTTCCAACTCCTGAGCTTTATCCATAGTCAAGGTGCCCTACCTAATCCTCGGGCGGCCTTGTATTGATCTCTTCTTCCGCCTTATCATAATACCAATGTCCATCACCAAAAGCCTATGTTGCGTTGCAAGGTTCTCACCCGGGATAACTTTGCAATCCTCCCACAACCTTCTGTCGCATCTCCTAAAGAGGAGATAGTCAATATGAGTCTTCGCCTCTCTTCATTGTGAAGATATCCGTTTCTAGCATATTATGGTATTAGCTGCACAGACATATTCCTCTTTTACTCTCTTAAATCCAAACTTAAAGCATGTCTCCATTAGTTTAGTTTGTTTCATTAGTCAAAATATAGAATATTTCTTATGATGATGACTGTGGATGTATTTTTTTATTCTTCAAACGCCAATTGTTCCCTTTTTCTTTGATATAGCACCGTTATCTTTTCTTTGATTTTCATTTTGAACATAATAAGCTCATCATGCATTAGTTTGAGCTTAATGTTTCCCTCCTTCAAAGTCCTTGTAACTCTTTGTATGCATATTTTAAAAATATTCATATTTTTAAATTTTTTTATTGATATACACATGTAACGCACGTGTCCAGGTGTGTGTGTGTGTGTGTATATATATATATAGTAGACCTTAGCCATGAATTTAGTTGGGCGAATCACATTACCAGATTACACTTCAATCTTTTCCCAGAACCAAACTATCGTTTAACCATATACTCAAGTCATGCAAAAAAAATCTCTATAACCAGACGTTAAAGTTGCAACACAAAATGCGATATCAACATGTGACGACCGACTCGTTGTCTCATGAGTTACCGCGATATCAGTGTCTTGCGTGATCGAGTTGGTTTGGATTGATTTGAGAAGGAAATGAGACACTTAGTCTCTTTAAGGAAGGCTTAGTTTAGTAAAGTCAAGATATTGACTTATGTGTTAGAGGGCTCAGATATGATTTCTGATGGTTCAGTTAGCTTCGGGGGATGATTTGTGACTTAGGAGTGTGATCAGAAGTGATTTTGGAGGTCCGGTGTAGAATTAGACTTGAATTGGCAAAGTTAGTATTTTGGCGAATTCCGGTTGCTAGGTGAGATTTTTATCCGAGGTTTGGAATGGAATTCTGAGAGTTGTTCTAGCTTCATTATGTGATTTGGGATGTGTGTGCAAAATTTTAGGTTATTCGGAGGTGTTTTGGTTGGGTTTTTGATCAAATGCGTATTTCGAAAGCTTTAGAAGAACTTAGGCTTGAATCCGATGTAATTTGATGGTTTTGGTGTTGTTTGAAATGATTTGATGATTGGAACAAGTTTGAATGTGGTTTTAGGGTGTGTTGGAACTGTTGATTGAGGTCCCGGGGGCCTTGAGGTGATTTCGGATGGCTAACGGGAAAAAATTTGGACTTGGGCAATTTCAGGTTTTGCTGTTACTGGTATTTTCGCACCTGAGGCTTGGGGGCTGCAAGTGCGGTAACACAGATGTGGGATTGATATCGTAGAAGCAAAAGTCAGGGTGAGGCAGGAAGTGCATGTGCGGAATGGGAGCCACATCTGCGAAGCCGCAGATGCAGTTATTTGACCGCCGATGCTGTTAGGCTGGATTAAGTGAAATCCGCAAATGCGGAGGAATTACCGCAAAAGCGATCCCACAGAAGGGGGTAATTGACCGCAGATGTGGTTATGACTGGGCAGATGTATATATGCTTCTTCTTCGCAAATTTTGAAGGGTTTGTTCATTTTTAACTCGGACTTGGAGGATTTTTGGGCGAATTTATAGAGGGATTTCAAGGAGCATCGATAAGATAAGGATTTTTTGGACCCAAAACATGATTCTATGGTGCTATTTCATGGATTAGGACTGAAAACTTAAGAAATTAATGGACAAAAATAGTGGTTTAGGGCTTGAACTTAAGAGAGCAAAAATTGGGGATTTGAAGGGTCAATTGAACTCCGATTCTTGTATTTTTGATATGTATAAACTTGTAGTGAGATAAGAAGTCTAATGATGTAAAAAATTTTGGGTTTCAAGAAGTGGGCCTAGGGCTCAGGTTTTGCTAATTTCGAGGTTTTTGATATTTTTTGATTGTTTTCGATTGGGTATTGTTTCCTTAGCATATTGTGACGTATTCGTTGTGGTTTTGATCAGATTCGACGCGTGAGGAGGTCGATTTGAGAGGCAAGGTCATAGCGAGCTAGAGTTTTGGTTGGCTTGAGGTGAGTAATAGATGTAAATGATGTCCTGCGGGTTTGAAACCCCGTATTTGCACATCTTAGCGCTATATTAAGGTAACTTGCATGCCGGGTAGTGAGCGTGGGGTAGAGCACCGTTGGGGATTGTAAATTGGTCCATCCCGATTGATGAATTTACTGCATATTTGATTAAAATTTACTTGTTATCATCATAGTTTGGGCTGATTGCCATATTTGGGCTTCGTACCAACTGTTGAACCCTTCAGGGATTGCTATTACTATTTTCTCACCATTTTGACATATTACTGAACTCAGTCTTATTATTTAATACTGTTTTTGAAACAGCCACTTTTACTCAAACTTGAAACTTAATTAATATTTCTAATGAAGTTTCGGGCTGAGAATCTCCATATTATTATGCCTGAGGGGCTTATGTGATTTCTGGACTGAGTGTGGGATCGGGCTGCGCGTCGCAGTTGTATTATATAGATATCGATATGAGGCCGAGGGCCTAGTTGACGCCACGAGATGGCTTGATATTGCACTTGGGCCATAAGGGCCCCCTCCCGGAGTCTGCACACCCCCAGTGAGCGCCGTCGACGATAAATAAATGGATCGGGCTGCACGCTGCAGCGGGTACTTGGGAGTACCAAATTATATGTTGATTATCTTTCTATATCTGTCACTTAATTGCTTATATGTCGTGGTATTTCTACATTTCGATTTCATTGTTTTATTGATTTTATTCTACAAGTTTAAATGCCACATTATAGACTACTTTGTGTTTTTCAATGATTTCTTATTCTCAGTCTTTATTTATGCTTATTACTCACTGGGTAGGAGTACTCACATTACTCCCTGCACCTTGTGTGCAGATCTAAGTGCATCTGAGGCTGAGTTTAGGACTTTTCTATTGAGTCGCACATATCCGGGAGCATCGAGGTAGCTGCAATGGCGTCCGCATCCCTGATCTCTCCCTTCTATCCTTTGTCTTTATTTTCGTATTCCTTAGAGTGACATGTATTAAGTTGATAAACCTGTATTAGAGGCTCAGACTTGTGATACCTGTTCCTTTGGGTTACGTAGTTGGATTATTGTTCGAAATCCGCATGTTTTAACTTTTATTTTAGATTTCTAATATTATGACTTGGTTAATTATCTATGATAATCAATAATGAATTGTATAAGGAATTGGGTTAGGGTCGTTAATTGGTCGGGCTTGCCTAGCATTGTGTTGGACGGCATCACGACCGGGGTTGGGGTCGTGACACAACAGGTAGACCTTAAGCTATAACTTATTACTCGATAAATCATATTAGCAAATCATATTACTCATCAAATATTTACATCATGCAAATAAGAATCTTTAAAATAATCACACATAGTTTCAACAAAGTAAGTGATGAACTACTCAAACTGCCAGATATAGTTGCAACAATAACTAAAACCCATGATAATTGGCCCAAAAAAAGGAGAGAAAAGTACCTGTATCTTGTTTCTTGAAAACAAGACCACAAACCTAATAAAAAAAAAAGTTAAAAATTATTAGTAATATAAAAATTAGAACAATGGAAGAATCCTAATACATAAAAGCGGCAGAACAAACCAAGTTTTTATGGGAGAATGATGAAGACAATAGGTTTAGGCTGGACTTGGAGTTAAAATAATAAAATAAGGAAAAGGGTAAATTAGGATTAATAAGTAATAAATAAGGGTATAGTTGGAAAGAAAAATACGTATCGATCCAACCACACCAAATCGGTTGTACTTAACCTAAGCCTCAGCATCTTCATCTATGATTCTATTGCCTCGACTGATCCCTGGCCTCACTGCCCCATTTAAGTCATCCCCCAACCATGCTGGGTAGAGAGGCGCGCATCATGCATGGTACATGTCTGGCTCAATAGTATTTTTCTCCATGATGATTTTGCAGTGCCACGTGTGTTGAGCTTGGCACTTGTAAGGGATGTCGTCGTCGTCTTGGATATCTGCTGCGAAGTGTCCTATATTGGTAACATTTGGTACAACCTGTTTCCTGCCTGCCTGTCTCATGACTCAAGGAGGAACATAAAGAAATATACCTCTCAACCCGATCAACACTAGGTATGGTGAATCATTGGACCTGATGATAAACTCGTCCGTCGGGAACCATTCGAACATCCATTGCACCTGTTCCTCGGTCAGATTATCAAAGAATTCTACCCACTTTTTTACATTTTTTGGCTGAGTAAATCTGTCTAGAATGTAGGTCATCCGCTTGGGGTGATGGACATCAATATGGTCCTTCAAAGCCCTTCGCGAAAGTTCTTGGTGATATTGGCACTTTTGAAGGTGTTCTAGGAGCCATAACTATAGCAGTAGGTTGCAACCCTCAAAATGTTTAACTCCTTTTTGACAATGTCACAAAGCTCAGTAAATTTCAGCCAAAATCATAGGGACAATGGTGAAGGTTTTTCCGTCGATCCCTTCTATTACGGTTCTGGAGACCACGGCTAGTCTGGTATGAATCCTTTCCCTTTTTGTTGGGAACAATATCAAACCCAAAAAGTATACAATAAATACATACACCATGTGGTGAATGTGACCCAGAGATGTGATGGCGAACTCGGCATGATAGGTACGGTATGATATGCTGTGACCGTATCTTTTATACAAGTATTCAAAAGGTATGTAGGATTGTTTCAGACACTCTAATTCAGCATTCTTCTTCAACCCCATCATTTCAGAAACCCTTTGCCCGTGCGGTTTTCATGTACCGACAGCCCAGGGCTTTCCCAAGCTAGTCCATCTAATCCTCCTATCTCTTCTAAGAGCAGTGCCGTTTCTATATTCCCAAAGCGGAATACAGTTCTGTCACTATCACAAAACAAGGTCACAACCTCAATCAGCATATTGTTCGGTTGGATTTCCAGAAGAGAAGGTAAATTGCCCAGATGTTTCCTCACATGTTTCTTATCACTGGAGGAAAGGTCTTCCCAGCAGTCAAGGAGCATTGGTGGAATATTACTGACCATACTGAATCTGGGGACTTGGTGCCTCATTTTTCTACAAGACAAAAATGGTTAGGCCCTTTCCCCCACCGGATTTAACTATTTATACACTAATGATTAGCATATTGGCATTTAGTTCTCCAAATTAATGCACAGAACGTGATTGCACTCGTTGCGATTATAAAAATTCTGGTGGACTTTTGGATAAGGCTTGTCTTAAAGGGTTATTGTGCGGACGACACATTAACCCAACTAGGGTTGACCATGATGTATGCACAACATAACAAGAGTAAAGTTTCTATTTGGTTTTAGAAGTACCCTCGAGCGGACAACTCGATGGGGAAAGACACGAAACCATAGACTGCACCGCTGATCGACTGGTTTTATCGTAAATAGGCCTTTCCGAATTTAGAGGGTCATATAAATTCGAAGAGCGCAACCACTTATCAAGAATTGCTATAGGATTTGTTTAGGCATGAGTGGAATATGATGTTGAGAATGATCATGCAGCAATAAGCATTAAAAAATATGTTGTCACGTATTTGCACGTTATGAAAGCGATAAATACAGTAGTTATAATTGAAAGCGGTTACAGAAGAAATAAAGAAGCATGTCAATTTTGTATTGTGAAAATAAATAGTTAAAGTCACATAAAGGGGAATGGGAAAGGGTGCAGGTATTAACAAAATAAGGCACAACTAGACAAATTCACAAAGTGGTTTGTAACGGTAAAAGCCTAGAATCCCCATTAGAGTCGCCATGTTGTCGCGCCCCCTTTTCTTCTCCTTTTGGATTAGTCAGGGTTTTTGACAGTATTGTGTCAACTTGTTTCCTTTTGGGAAATAGGATATGATGAATTGAAGAGTTACCACCTAACGAATTAAGGTGCGTTAGGATACCTATTATAGGTCATTTACAACATTAATTATACAACCAGAGCTTAGGTAAGGGATTGAAGTTACCACAAGGGGAAAGTTTTAGGCACCCTCAAAGTTCAAAACGGTGGGTCCCAACCAAACTTACTTTGTGAATTAATCGGATGCAAATAAACAGTCTAAGCACACATATGTAAAGGAACATTAGTTTTAATAGTTAAGCAGTCTAAGCAAATATGTAAAAGGAACATTGATTTTAATAGTTAAGCAATCTAAGCACACATATGTAAAAGAAAAATTATTTTTAATAGTAAGCACACATATATAAAAGGATAAAGGGGGGTCTTAAGTTGTTTATCCTATAGGATCACATCTATGCAATTTTGCGGTAATCACTCCTCAATGAGGGGCTACACGTTGCATTAGCACACGCGTCATCATATCCTTTTCTACCCATTATCCCACCCCTTAGTGGTTATTAAGCGAGTTTTACTTAGTGAACTCTAAGCGTGTTGTTACCCGTCCTATACTTGTGGTCCCGGAGGTGTTTGGGACCTCTAAATCTGGGAGGTTCTAGACAATCCTAAGGTATTTAAAAGGGCAAAAATCTAGGCAACAATCAAATAACATGTAGGACCAGCAAATAGGGACAAGAAGTAGTTAAAGGCTCATGTTTACCTCGGCAGAGATACAGCAAATAAACAGCACATCTCAAACACAAATACATGTAGTTTTTTTTAGAAAGAATCCTAGGACAGGATGTCCAGGTGAACATTAATACACAGAATATGCAAAATATTCAATGGTAGGGTCCTAATCGATTTGCCTACTGATTTTAAGTCCTGTAAAACTTTAGTAGTTTAACACAATCAGAATGCAGTTTTCAATTTCATATAGAGATTGGTTACCTAAGTCTTGTCTAGGCATGGGATTGTATGCAATCACAATTACAGAAGACGATTAACAGTTTTAGAAATTTTTCAACCTACAAACATGTTGTTCTAGGTGACACAGATTATAATAGGTGATTTATACTGATTCGTGCTTAAAGACATGATATCTATATGGGAAGTTGATTTTATACCTTTTCATGGGCATTGAATTATTTTAATCGAAATAAGCAAGTTCAAACAAATGCAAACAAAATTCCTAAAAACATGGTATCTAATGCATACAAGGATGGCAGTTTATTAAGGCGAGATTATTAACCTAGTAGCAGGATTTCTAAGTGGAATTATTTACGTGAAAGTGAATCATGGAAAAGTGATGTAAAGCATGCTAAAGTAATAAGCGTGAAGCTCTAAAATAGGATATCTAATGCAAGTTTGACATGGTTTGAATGTAAATGAGCATATCAATCCTAAGACATGGCTTCTAATGCAGATTCACATAATATAAAACCTATAGAATGTTTCCTACCTAGGATTACCAATAATATCATATAACTACCCTCCCCTTTTAGTAGCGACCCCAATATCTATTTACAATTAATTTTTACATACTAATGATCGAATAAATTACATAAATAAAATAGAAATTAAACTATAGGGAACCTGAAGTAGGCCCAAAGAAAATCCTGGTAATGTTAGGCTTTCAGTAGTCTCAAATGTAAAGGATTTCAAAGCCAATTTCATGTCCATGTGTGTTAGAGTTCCCTAAGGACCTCAAGGATCCCGGGCAGTGCTCATACCAAGGATTTTCACAGTAAGGATTGAGTAAGTGTAGTGTGGAATAGCCAGCCCCAGTGTGCTAAAGTTCAAAGAGATCTCAAGAGGATCTCAAGGCAGTACACACTGGAGGGGGAGAACCTAGGGACTTAAGAGTAGAGTGAGAGTACTTGAAATAGTTTTGACAAGAAAACAGTACCAAAATGACTCTATAAGTAAAGAGGTTTTTCTGAAAAATAAGAACTGATTTAGTAGTAAAACAGTTTGAGAACCAGATAAACACTTTTGAAAAATCAGCAAGCAGCCTGATTGGTTATAGGACAAACAGGTTTAGTACCATTCAACACAAATTTCACACAGGGATAGTGGGGGGTTTGGAGACACATAGAATAGACATTAGCGTATGGTAGCAGCACATAAACCACAAGATGCACAGAAGGTTTCAAGAGTTTTATAGGATTAAGAAGTTAGTCATAAGAATGGGTGGAAGAGACATAGAGCAAATACCACAAACATCCATGTAGAAAAAAATGTATAAACACTGGACAAGTTGGCATACTGTCAAAGTTACTTTGAGATACTAGACAAATTAGAAAAGCAGATTAAGCAAGAACCTACGTGAACAGCTTAGGCAAACATCATGAGTATTCCCAGTTCAAACATGCTGGCATACTTAAAAAGCAGATTGAAACATGCTGTATAAAGTAGTAGGCAAAATTAGATATATTAATCACAGGATTTAACAGAAACCAAATTCAGACATGCTGGATAAAACAGTAATCAGGTAGTGTAATTTAGACATGCTAGTTACATATTGAACAACATGATGGTAACAAGAAATCAGATTGGGAGTCATAAATAATGAAGTAAAATAATAATAAAACACATAGAGTTTTGGACTTTGAAACTGAATCAGGATATACCAGTTAAGGAGAGAGAAAAACACAAAATATAGAGCAGGTGTGGTACAATAGCTAGCCTTGGCTTACAGGCGGTAGGTCAGTGAAAATTGCAAGTAACAAAGAAGAAAAGAGAGAGAGAGAGAGCTTTTAAGTGTAAGAGTTTTTTTTGACCTAGTGTTCGTGTCCAGAAGTGAGAATAGAGGAGAGTATATATAGTAGTCGAGAGTTAAACAGAATAAGATAAAGAATCAATTATGTAGCAATTAGAGAAATTTACAGAATCAGTCATACGTAAAATCAGTAGAGTCTCACCTAATCAAGGGGTAATCAATCAATGGTAAAGAACAGTACAAATATTTAAAGAAAAAAATCAAGTAAGACTTAGGTATGGAGTAAGCAATTAGGGATATATAAACAGAAGTTCAGTTAAAAAAATAATTAGTAAGAATAAGCAAGTATCACAGTTAATTCAAATAAGCCAAGAAACTAAATAAGGTTGCAAATAAAGGAATAATCAAGGATCAACATATAAGTTTTAACAAAACAAATCAGTGAATCAAGAATTCGAAACAACACTAATTTAAGGAGAAAATATATAGGTTTTCCATGAATAAATAAACAAAATGAATATAGACACATAGGATCAATCGAGAAATCGAACCAGGGACCTTAATAGTGGCACATTAGGGTAAAATCACAAGACATTAAAATTAAATGAAGGAGAAACCATGTGAATCAAAGCACAGAACAAAATAATGTAGCAAATAATATGGACAAGCTCATAATCCAAACCAAAATATCAAAGAATTGGGATTTTAGCATAACCTAGTTAGGGTTGAAGCAAACTCCACGTAAGTCAAAAGCACATAAAAATAGAAGATTAAATACTTAAAGTCAGAAAAATATTTTGAAGAAAGAGATTTTCAGGAAACCCTAGTTTAGGAAAATGGAAAGCCACTTGAAAATGAGTAGATATTTGTAAAACTCATGTAAAACAAGTTCAATCCATCTCATATCTTGTACAGATCTAAGAAATTCAAAGGACGAAATCAGGGTTTGGAGAAAATAACATAGAGATGAAGACATAGGCTTAGAAATTCATAGTTTTAAAGCGAAATAAGAATATCTTACTTGAAATCAAACCAGAATGGCCTAAAACAGGCAAAAAGGGCCAAAGGTGTAAGCTGATTGACCCTGGTCCCTTGAGGACCTTAGAGACGACGCTACCGGCATAGAAGAGGCCATTAGAGGCCTGGGGGTGGTGAGAAATCACCATGGATGGCAGTGGGCGAGTGACAGTGAAGGAGGGTTAGGGTTAGGATTAAAGAGCATCTGAGAGAGAAGAGAAAGAGGTGACGCCGGGGTGAGAAGAGAAAATGAGAGGTTTTGGGGGGGGGGTCTTTAGGTTTAATTATGGTAGGAATAATCTAGGTCGTTGATCATAATGATCAATGGCCAAGATTCCACAAGACTTGGGTCGGGTAGGTAAGTGGTTTGGGCTTGGGTTTACTGAGCTGATTTATAAGGGTATTTGGACTAGTTAATTAGGCTAGAATTGAAATTAAATAAGGCCACTTGTTAAATACCCCAAATAAATTAATTAAAATAATTGGTAAGGTAATTACTAATTATAAAAAAGAATTTTATGCAGGGAAATGTTTTTAAAATGGTTATTTAGTATTAAAAATACAAAAGACTAATTTCTGATAAAAATAATGCAAGAATCGTACACATGGGCTATAATGACAAAGTCATTGCAATTATAGCCGAAAGATGCAAATTTGACTATTTATGGAATAATTTGGACTTAATAGGACCATAAATAGTAAATTAAATCGAGAAATATTTTTGAACTTATTTGTGATGCAATTTTGTAATTATTTATTAGAAATAAAATATTGGGTGAATTAATAAAAAGTGTAGAAATTATGGAAAAAATATTAATTGATGTTAATGCATGATTTTGAAAACATATATGCATTTTAAAATTATTTTGTGAAAATATTGGGTATCAACACCCGACTGGCTATAGCCCGGTGGTAAATACATGTTTGCCCAACCGGCTGTAGCACGATCGTAAATATGTAACTGCCGAACCGATCATAGCTCGATAGTAAATACATGACTGCCCGACCGGCCGTAGCTTGATGGTAAATGCATGACTGCCCGACCGACCGTAGCTCGGTGGTAAAAGCATATGCATGAAGATACATGTATTATTATATCATGAATATTAACATCTTTATCAAATATCTCTAGAGACTTAGGAACATACTTAGACATGCTTGAATATCATTTTACATGAATGAATAACATAGACATCCTTGACTGCTAAGAGTAGAACCACTTATGGAATAGCATTACGTTTACGTATTGTTACTTGGATCATGCCAAAAGAAAGAAGGAATAGCCTTAAAATATCTCTATTCCTTCTTTTGATGACTACGACTAGTAAATCCTTTTGGTAAACATCTAACCTTGAATGCTCATACGAACTTGTCAGCTACTAGCTCCGTCATCAAAAATAGTATCTCAATATTTTACAGCTTGCTGTTGTTGAGATCCGTAAAGAGATACGAGTCTGCTCTTAGTTTTTGCTGATCACCCATGAAAATACAATATCTCCCTTTTTCAAAAGATGTTCCTTAAATTTAAAGAGAATGGAAGGAATTGAAATAATTCCTATGTTTCCTTCCTTTAAATACTGCCACCGCCAACTATCCCTTCTCAAAGTCTCATTTTGATTCATGCCGAATGTATAAGTCACAATGTTTCTAAAGCAAAAGCTATCACATGAGGTTATTTATCTTTATCCAAAGATTTTTAATTAATCCCCCACTAAAATTCCTTAATTTTTCACTTATCCACATAATTAAGAATTATTTAAAAATACTTAAAATACTACTCACTTTTAATACACTTTATATATCTTACTATAATATACTTTACTATCATGGTTATATGGTACTTTGTATGGAACTAGTCAATAAATACGAGGTATTATAGCTTCGGCCTTATTTTATCCCAAATTGTCAAACTTCGACCAACCTCATTTTCTTCGATTCACTTACCCTCTCACCTTCGTGAATTTACTTATTACTTGCTTGAAATAGTATAATAATCTTGTCATTGAACTGATGTCAATTATCTTACGACAAATTCATCATACAATACTACAGGGTATAAGATCGTCGTAATATAATACTGCGGAGCATAATATTATGGTAATATAATACTGCGAAGCGTACTATTATTATAATACTGCGGGGTGTAACATCATCGTAATACCGCGAGGCATAACAATTTAGAATCTAGAGCCACAATTCACGGGCTACTATAATTTACTACAAACAGAGTCTGAAAGGAAATACATTGTTCTAAAAGAAAATAAACAGTAAAATAATAAGACTAGGAAGAGACTCCAGGGTCTGCGGACGCCAGTAGATCTACCTTGGTCTCCTGACAAGAAAGTCTAGTTGCTAACCTCACAATCAGCTAGGCCCGATACCAAAATATGCACAAAAAGTGCAGAGTGTAGTATGAGTACAACCGACCCCATGTACTCGCAAGTGTCGAGACTAACCTCGATGAAGTAGCCACAAGGCTATGACAAGACACCTATCTGATAAACCTATGCAGATAACAGTATATATACAAATAACAAGAAATAACAGCTAGACAAGTAATATCGGGAGGGGGGTATGCTGAGGGGGAGACAAAATAAAGAATCAGAGCAGCAATGATAACTGTAATAGACAATATTCCTTGAACCAATGAAAATAATTAAACACGGTAAAGAAACGTGTACGTCAGCACCCTTTGTGCTTTTACTCTCAACCTTACCATATAAATCAATAGAAACGGCACGACATCATCCTTCGTTCATTAACTCTCTTAACATGGCATGGCATAACCCTTTGTACATTAGTACTCACAATATGGCACGGTATCACCCTTCGTGTAATAACACTCTCCCTTACCATAAAGTAATGAACAAATAACACAAGAGAGATGGAGATAACAAGAACAAGACTTACTTCAACATTTGGTTCTACAATACCACCCTCAACTTTGAAATCAATACTCAATTATTGCCAAAGTCCGTAAAACATGATAAAAACGATCAATTTAATAATAGTAGCATAAACATGGATAACATGATCAAAGGAAGAAATAATAATAAGAAACGAAGTCCCACTTGCATGCTTAACCCGACAACAATACATAAGTACTCGTCACCTCACATATATGTTGTACCCAACATATAAACATATAGCAAATATACAAATAAGTCCTATTCCCTCAAGTCTAGGTTAACTACGACACTTACCTCGAACCAACGCCAAACTCTCAACCATGGCTTTTCCTTTCAAACAAGCCTCCGAACAGATAGAATCTAGCAAATTACTAACCAAACAATTCAAATTAAGCTTTAGGAACTACCTACGATTTTAAAGAATTCAATTTAGGTCATTATTGAAAAAGTTAACACCCGAGCCCACTTGGTCGAAACCCAAAATGCTGACGAAAACCCAATTATCTATCACCCCCGAGCCCGGTTATGTAATTTATTTTGGAATCTGACCTCAATTTGAGGTCTAAATTCCCAATTTACAAAAATCCTAATTCTACCCTAAACCCCTAATTTTCACCGTAAAAACACAAGATTTTTGGTTGAAATGTAAAGAAATATAGTGGAAGATTGAAAGAAACTCGGTTAGAATCACTTACCAATGATTTGGGGAAGAAATATGCTTTGGAAAACTGCCTCTAAGGTTGAGTTCAAAAATTTGAAGAATGAACCAAAAATCCCATCTAAGTCAAGTTTTGATCAGTTCCAAGTGTCGCATTTGCGACCCGGGGTTCGCAAATGCGAAGAAGCCATCGCATATGCGGAGATCATCAAACCCTACTTTCTTCACAAATGCGAAGAATATTTCGCAAATGCAAACTCTGATCCATCCGCAAATGCAAAGTTTTGTTTACAAATGTGAACTCTAGCCCCCAGATGCTCTTGGTAAATGCGATGAGTAGATCGCAAATGCGAACCCATCAGTGGCCATAAATATGAAGATTGACCTCATAATTGCGAGTTATGAGGCCTGCAACAAAATCTAAAATGCATCAGCAGTGTTCTAAGTCAAATTTTCACTCTGTGGCCTATCCGAAACTCACCCAAGCCCTCGGGGATCTTAACCAAAAGTGCACACAAGTCTAAAAACATCATAAGAACTTGCTCGCATGGTCAAATCGCCAAAATAACACCCAGAATTATAAATTGAACACCAAATCAAATGAAATTTTCAGGAAAACTTTGAAACTTCTATTTTTACAATCGGACGTCTGAATCACGTTAAACGAACTCCGTTTCTCACCAAAGTTCAAAGAAAAGTCATAAAATATTTTATTGGTCTATACTGGGTTCTGAAACCAAAATATGGACCCGATATCCAAAAAATCAAATATTGGTAAAACATTTCAATTTCATTAAGCCTTTAACTTTCAAATTTCTACAAAATGCGATAACTCGGGCAAAGGACTTTCGAATTCGATTCCGGGCAGACGCCCAAGGCCCAAGTCACGATACGAACCCATTGAGACCGTAAAGACATGAATCTAGCTCTGTTTACTCAAAACTTTGATGAAGTCAACTCAAATAGAATTTTTAGCCAAAATTATTATCTTTATCAGTTTTTTAACGTAAACGCTTTCCAAAAATACGCCTAGACTACACACACAAATCGAGGAGGGATAAAATAAGGTGTTTAACTGTCCCTTCTTTCTGAATCTCATTACACCCTTCATGGGTGATACCCAGAGCAACACTCTCTCTCCGGCCATGAATGCAACATAACGAACCCTACGGCCGACATATCTCTTCTATTTGGATTGAGCTGTGTGAAGTCGATCCTTAATACTCTTGACCTTATCCAAGGCATCCTATACTAGATCTGTACCCAACAATCGAGCCTCCCCCAGCTCAAACCATCCAATTGGCGATCGCCATCGCCTACCATATAATGCTTTATAGGGAGCAATCTGAATGCTCGACTGGTAATTGTTGTTATAGGCAAACTCCGCAAGTGGCAAAACTCATCCCACCAACCTCCAAAGTCTATAACACAAGCACCGAGCATATCCTCCAATATCTGAATAGTGCACTCAAACCGTCCATCCATCTGAGGATGAAATGTTATATGCAGTTCAACCTGCGTACCCATCTCATATTGTACTTCCGTCCAAAAGTGCGAGGTGAACTGCATACCTCGATCAAAAATGATAGAAACGGGGCACACCATGAAGATGGACGATTTCGCAAATATAAATCTATGCCAGCCACTCCGAAGAATAAGTAACTTCCACAGGAATGAAATGCACTGACTTGGTCAGCCTATCCACAATGACCTAAACTGCATCAAACTTCCTCTGAGTCCAACAACGAAACCCATAGTGATACGCTCCCACTTCCACTCAAGAATTTCTAACTTCTAAAGCAAACCACCAGGTCTCTAATGCTCACACTTTACTTGCTGACAATTTAGACACCAAGCCACATATGCAACTATATATTTCTTCATTATCCTCCACCATTAATGTTGTTCCAAGTACTGATACATCTTAGCGGTGCCCGGATGAATAGAATACAGGGAACTGTGGATCTCTTCAAGAATAAACTCACAATGTCCATCCGCATTAATCATACAAACATGACCTTCCATCCTCAAAACTCCATCATCTCCAACAGTAACCTGCTTGGCACCATCGTGCCACACTTTGTCCTTAAGGACAAGCAAATGAGGGTCATCATACTGCCGATCTCTGATGTGCTCAAACAAAGAAGACCGAGCGACCGTACAAGCTAGAATATGGCTAGGTTCAAAAATATCCAACATCATGAACTGGTTGGCCAAGGCATGAACATCTAATACAAGCGGTCTCCTACCGACTGGAATTTATGCAAGGCTGCCTATACTCGCTGACTTTCTACTTAAAGCATCGGTCACCACATTGAGTTCCATTTGCTTGAAAAAATATTACAAGCTCCGATGATCTGTAAATAATTCTCATGACATGTTGTAAAGATAGTGTTTCCAATTCTTCAACGCACGGACAATGGCGGCCAGCTCTAGGTCATGAATAAGGTGATTTTTCTCATGAACCTTCAACTACCGTGAAGCATATACAATTACCATGCCACCCTACATCAATATCTCACAAATTCCAGTACGATATGCATCACAATATTCCGTATAAGATCCTGAACCTATGGGCAACACCAACACCGACATCATAGTCAAAGTAATCTTGAGCTTTTGAAAGCTTGCCTCACACTCATCTGATCATCTAAACGGTGCACCCTTCTAGGTTAACCTGGTCAATGAGGCTACTATAGATGAAAATCCCTCCACAAACCGACGGTAATAACCTGCCAAACCTAATAAACGCCGGATCCCCGTGGCTAAAGTGGGTCTAGGCCAGTTTTGAACTGCCTCAATCTTCTTAGGGTCTACCTGAATGCCTTCTACTGATACAACGTGCCCCAAGAAAGCAACTGAATCCAACCAAAACTCACATTTTGAAAACTTAGCATTTAACTGACTATCTCTCAAAGTCTGAAGTACGATCCCAAGATGTTGTTCGTGCTCCACTTGATTGTGGAAGTAGATCAAGATATCATAAATAAACATAATCAAGAAATAATCCAAATAAGTCTTGAACACCTAGTTCATCAAATCCATAAATGCTACCGGAGCATTTGTCACCCTTAATGACATCACCAGAAACTTATAATGCCCATATCGAGTCTGAAAAGCTATCTTAGGGACATCGGACTCCCTAATCCTCAAATGATGATAGTCGGACCTTAAGTTGATCTTTAAAAACACCTTGGCACCCTGAAGCTAATCAAATAAGTCATCAACCCTCGGGAATAGATACTTGTTCTTGATGGTGACTTTGTTCAACTGCCGATAGTCTATGCACATCCTCACCGAGCCATCTTTCTTCTTCACAAATAACAGGAGAGAACCCCAAGGCGAAACACTAAGTATAATAAATCACTTGTCAAGCAAATCTTGTAACTGCTCATTTAATTCTTTCAACTCTGGCTGGGTGAGTTATCATAGCCAAATCAATGCAGAAGTCAATATACCTGTCAGGTAGCATCCCCAGCAGGTCTTAGAAGCCAGTATACCTGTCTCATAGCTGAATAGAAATGGGTTGAGTGCTCATAGCCAAATCAATGCAGAAGTCAATATACCTGTCAAATGGCATCCCCGATAGGTCTGTAGGAAATATCTCTAGAAACTCTCAGATAACTGGTACAGAATCCGTGGAAGGAACCTCCGCACTAAAATCACGGATATAAGCCAAATGAGCTAGACACCCTTTCTCGATCGTACGCCGAGCCTTCGTATAAGATATAACATATGTAGAATGGCCAGGAGTCCCTCTCTACTCTAATCGAGGAAACCTCGGCAAGGTTAAGGTCACTGTCTTGGCGTGATAATTCAATATAGCGTGATAAGGTGATAGCCAATCCATACCCAAGATAACATCAAAGTTTACCACATCGAGAAGTAGAAGATCTACAATAGTCTCAAAACTCCCAATGGTAATCACTCATGAATGATAAACACGATCTACAACAATAGCATCTCACACAAGAGTGGTCACATACACAGGAGCACTCAAAGAATCACGAGGCACAAACAGATATGAAGCAAAATAGGATGACACATAGGAATAAGTAGAACCCGGATCAAATAGAACTGAAAGATCTCTACTACAAACTAAAACAGTACTTGTGAAAATGGCGTTAGAAGATTTAGCCTCAGGCCTAGCTGGAAAAGCATAGCACGGGGCTGTGCCTCATCATTCTAGACTACATCTCTAGGCCGGGACTTAGCATGCTGTCCTCTGCCTCTAGCAGCCTGACCTCCACCTCTAATGGCCTGACTAACACCTTTGCCTGACCCCTACATTTAGCTGGCTGAATGGGCGGTGAAGCACCCTATGCCGGGACTATGGCATGAGAACCCTGATGCTGAGAGCTGGTCGATGACGAGGGCAAAATCTAGCAATATGCCTCGGATCACCACAAGTATAAAAGGATCTCGACTGTTGTGACCGCTGACCCTAAAACTGACTCTGTCAACCCTAGTAACCACCATGAAAACTATGGAGCAGAGGTGCACTAATAGAAGCTGGTGGTGCACTGTAGGCTAGCTGGTCAGAATAATGCATATGAGGGCCATGACCACCTGAGGCATCGTAGGATACCTAGGAGGATGGCCTCTACCAAAAGTACTCCGGCCTCCAGATGATGCTCCACTGAATCCACCGGAGTGATGAGGCCTCTTCTCATACCCCCTGACCACTCCCTTGTGCTAGAACCATATCGACTCGTCTAGTAACATTGGTAGCCATCTGAAAAGAAATCTCACTCCTAGTCTCTTTGGCCCTCTGCAACTTGGTAGGCTGCGCAAGCCCCTCAATAAACCTCCTCACCCTCTCTCTCCCCCTTGGTAGGAAGCAGAAGAATAGCATGACGGGCTAGATATCACGACCCCAAACATCCTGGTCGTGATGGCATCTATCATAGTACTAGGCCAGCCCAAAGCAACACAAACAATATGAAGATCCATTATAAATTCACTTTTCTAAATTGATCTCAAAGCTCTCATTTTTAAAATATTAAAGAAATACGCGAAATAAGTACGAAAATACATCAGCACAGCCCGAATCTGGTGTCACTAGTCATGAGCCACTAAATACACTCGACATTGTCTACTCAATACAAAACAAGTCTAAAATATAAAGTACTAGGATAGAAAGGAGGAAGGCAGGGCTGCGAACGTGGTGCAGCTACGTTGCGATCTCCGAATAAGACTTTGAGAGTGCTGGAAGCTCTCACTTTGATGCTCGGGCACCTGGATCTGCACACAAGGTGCAGGGAGTAATGCGAGTACGCCAACTCAGTAAGTAACTAAAGTAAATGAAGTCTGAGTGCAGTAACGAGCATTTAAAATCATATGCATACTTATCAAGAAATCTCAACATAAATATCAAGTTGAAATCATATGCATACTTGTCAAACATTTACTTAACATTCTTCAATAGAGGCTCAATAATAAAGAAGAGTGAAAGTAGAAAAATCTCATAAACAAGCCCCGCAGGCAAGGTATCACTCATAAGTATAGCCTCTCGGGCAATCCTCTGAGTCACTGGTGACTCAGCTCTCGTTAATCAGTTCTCATACTCAGCACTCTAGCTCAATAGATATCTTACAATAATAATAATAACCATTGCGGCATGTAGCCCAATCCGCAATATATAGTCAACTACGCTCACTGGGGGTGTAAAAACTCCGGAAGGACTCCTATAGCCCAAGCATCATATCACTGCGGCACGCAACCCCATCCAAATACATATCGATGCGGCATGCAGCCCGACCCATATAAATATTACTGCTGCGTGCAGCCGGATCCATAATTTATATATAATATCGCTGTGGCATGCTGCCCGATCCATAATATATATAATCCTCACCATTAGGTCCTCAACCTTTCTCAGTCATTAACCTCACGACTGTCACACCTCCTTTTTCCTACACCCGTGAGGACATAAAGGAGTTTTTCCATTTAAAGGACAATCGAAACGGGATTTATTTATTAAAAATCAGAGTCACCACTTGGGAGATTAATGGTGTCCCAAGTCACTGGTTGAATCCCGAATCGAGGAAATTATTGACTTTGTTTAACAGTCCGCGATCCAGAAATCCGAGTAAGGAATTCTGTTACCCCGGGAGAAAGTGTTAGGCATTCCCGGATTCCGTGGTTCTAGCACGATCGCTCAACCATTATATTTGGCTTATTTATTTGATTTTAGTACATGTCTTAACCTAGGTGCTTTTTAACTTTGAACCGCTTTTATTATTATTATTTTAAGAGAATTGCAACATCGTGAAAACATGCCATGAACCGCGTCACATAAATGCACCCGCGATTTTTGACACATTTCGACTTAGTTGAGATTTGGATTTAGGTCACATAAATTTGCACCCGTATTTGAGAAGGTAAGATTATTAAAAATGCGCCTAAAGTGACTAACGCGTTATTATCTTTGGGGAGGGCCGTGAAATTCGCTAAACGGCCCATACCGAAGTCTAAGTATTTTGTATATTGAGGGCCCCTCCATTTGTTTGTTTTGTGTAGCGAGGCTTATCTAGTTTTATCATTTTTTAAAAAGGCAAACCTAAAGCAATCTATAATTTTCTATTTTAATGTGTCTCTAATAACAAAAGAAAGAGTCCTAACTAATTAGTATGTCAATGTAAAAATATTGGAGGCATATACTCAATTTAGGCAAAACACTTTCAACGGATATTCAGCACTTGGGACTGATGACGGGATCCAGGCCCAGGGCGGGTGCTGCAAACAGTTTAACTACACGGCTAAGTGCAGCAACTTTGGGCCTAGCGTGTGAGCCCAATTAAGGTTCATGCCCAGTTGTGAGCCTTTACCTTGTTTGAGAAATTAATGATTAAACTAAAAACAAAACAATCAGAAATTCTAACAGTCATAGCTAATGCCTACAACCAGTGTTCTTCTAAACTAGTTTGACGGTCCAGTAGTTTATTTAATTACAGGAATCAATTATCACATGCTAATTTCTATAAAACTAACACCATGAACTCGTCCAAACACATCTTAGAGTTAACTACAATGCATATGACTTACACAAAATCACTCTTATACAAAACGAACTAAATTAGGATATGGCTATGACTACTCTCTAATTTAACATTCCAAGCAACTCTATGAGCATGTATAGATGGAAACAATAAAATAGTTAATTCCTATTCCATGTAGCAACTAATGCGCAAACTAACTTCATTTAAACAATATGCTCAAAATGTCAGTCAAATAACATTCCAACAATCTTATTACAGTCCAATTATTACAAACAATACAAATTTTTACATAACCAAACAACACTAAGTGATTCAACAGTTAACTCAAAATACTTCATCATTTAGCCTCCAAATCAGAAAATCTACATGGATCCTTCATAAGTTCAGGCGAGGCTAAGGAAAAATACCTGGAGATTGAGATAACAAGAAGAAGGAAAGGTCAGCAACAACAGTGAACAAGCAGATGACCAAACACAGCCCAGAAACAAGTTCAATAACCAGGAAGTATTCGAAATCAACAGGATCAGTAAATCACCCAAACACTGCTTGATTAGCACCCAAATGAACTCCAAATGTACCCAGAAACCAATCACAATGACAAAATCTCAAGTTGATCCCAAAATGCCCCGATTGAACCCAAAATCCACTTGAAAACTAACTAGAAACACTTCCGAACTTCAATTACCAGAGATCGAGCTAAGAAATGCAAATTAACCACTAAAACTTGAATTTTAACCTAAGAAATTGAATAAAATAGTATTTTTGGTTTTCTGTAATTTTTATGGTTTTTCTACAGCTATTGTGTATTGTTTTTTTTTTTTTTGATTTTCAGATGAAGAAGGGAATTTCAAACTCCAGATCTGATTTTTTTTCGATCTGAAATTCAAATTTCAGTTTATATAGACTTAGGGAATTTTGGGGGGAATTTTTTGAGGCTCCCAACTTGTGAATGAAGTAAGGGTCATGCCCTTTTATAGGCAGAAATGAGGCTATCAGATTTTCAGTTTTTCTTTGTTAGTCCTTATTTATTTTCAGCCTTGGTCCTTTATTTTTAAACTTGTTACACAAGTAAACCCATTATGTTTTCCTAAGATTCCAAATTAAACCTACTCTAGAGGATTCTAGAGAATTCTAGTTCAATTTTAAAAGATTCTATACCCTTGAATTGCCCCAATCAGCCCTGCTTTATTCCTGAAATCACTAACCTACCCCCAACCCTGATTAAACCATGGCCAACTAACAAAAATATGAATTTTAGCTGTAACAATGTAATCACTACCCAAACTCTTATTATTCTATCAATTAACAAACAATAATCAACATAACACTATGCTAACAACTAACACAAACCACCAATCACAATCAACGATACTGAATTAGAGAAAAATCAGTAAGAAACAATTTAATAGGAAATTGAAACAATTATGATAACAGGGCAGAAAACAATTACTAAAATCATGAATTAACCTAGACACTTATTCTAATAGAACAATGATTAGATTAGGATTGAACCAAACTAAAACAAAATCAGAAGCATACAGAAATTAAAACAAACGTAATTAATAGCATGAACCCAACTAATAAGAAACAAGACTAAAGAAAACAAGAATAATAAAACTGAGAAGGAAAACACACTGACACGGCTCGACACATTTTTTTTAGAAAAAATTCGACCAGTTTTGGTGATGTTTGATCCTTGCCACAGATGGATTCTTCATGAGGAGGATGAGGAGACAATGGATTACTAATTTGGTAATTTTTAGAGAAATTAGGGTTTTTCCGGAAAACTTCGATTTAATATTCGAACAATTCCGGCGAGATTTGAGGAATATGGCTTGGGTATTTGGGATGAGAGGGTTAAGGCGATTCTATGATGTTAATTTGGTGGAATTTGGGAATGGTGGTGTTTTGGCCGGAACATTTCGATCGGAGATACGAACCGATTGGATGGGAATCGAGAAAAACTAAGTTAGGAGTTGGAAAGAGGAGGGGAAGGGGAGCTTGTGGCGAAATTTTGGGGTCGTTTGGAGCTCCGCCGCCGGCAGAGACGATTTCCGGCGGCGGTTCACGGTGGCGATACACAAGGTTTGGTTCTGGGTGTGATGAAGGAGATGAGATCGGGGGGAGGGTGAGGCTTTCCGACAGATTTATATCAAGCATTCCACAGTTTAAGACCGTTTGATTAACAATCATCGACGGCTTGGATTAGCTGTCTCCAAAACGGGGTCGTTTTTGGGGTAATGGGGTCGGACCGGGTAGGGGTTAATTGGGCCTGGGCAGGTATTTTACATTTGGGCTGGGGAAGACCTAAATACGAGCTCAATTCAGTCTCTAATTAAGGAGCCTCTTTTCATTTCCTTTTTTTCATTTTTTATTTCTTTTATGTTTTTTTGTATTTCATTTTATATTTTTGTATTTTTTCTCATTTTATAAAAATTCAAAAAATTAAAATAAATTCCTAATATATTTCAAAGTTAAACTAATTAACTCCTAAAATTGTTTAAAATCTATTTCGTGACGAATTCACAATTAAACAATTAAAAATGCAAAAGTGAACTATTTTTTTTATTTTCTTTATATTTTGTTCTAAAACAAACCAACCACTAATTAATCTTAAAATATGAAATTAAATCCTAAATGCAAATGCCAAATGTATTTTTTTAATATTTTTATATGAACTAAAATGCACAGATAAAATGCAACAGTTACCAGAGAAGGACACAAAAATTCACAAAAATTATAAAATAATAAAAGAAATCATTTTGTTTGAATTTTGGGAGTAATTCACTTAGGGCAAAAATCACGTGCTCAGAACGGCCACTTAGGCATATAAGTGAAAATCAGGGAAACTCAGCCCAAAGCAGTTTTCATATATTAAGAATTAGAGTGATGAAACCGGATTAAACAATAAACAGATAATACATGATTGAGGATATGCTTTCAAATCAAAACAGAATGAGGAAAGTAGTAAAATATCCATAAAGGTCTAAACATTTAGGCACAAGGCCCCAAACATGGCATTCAACCCAAGTTAACAAATTCATTTCTCAAATACATGGATATCATATACAGTAAATCAAAATATGCACCTATACAGTCGCCACGGGATGGACCAAGTCTCAATCCCTATGGGTGTGCGCCCACACACCAGTCACCTAGCATGTACATCACCTCATTTATCAAAATAGTACGAAATTCCGAGGTTTCATACCCTCAAGTCTAGATTTACAATCGTTACTTACCTCAACCGGATGAAATACTACTAAGTGACGCCCTTGACTATAGACTCGGCCTCAACTCGTATTGAATCTATCCAAAAATCAGAATCATAATAACAATATATGCTAAGGGTACCAAGCCCATGCAAAAATAATCAAATTACATAAAAATCCCAAAATTGGTCCGACCCAACCCTGGGCCCACGTCTCGAAATCTTATAAAAATCACATTAATAGAATCCTTATCCTCCCACGAGTCCATACATACCAAGAACATAAATATCGGACATCAATTAATCCCTCAAATCCCCAATTTTACCTCTCCAATTTCAAGCCCTAACTTCCCCAATTTTTCACCCTTAATCTCATAAATTTCATGCTTAAACAGCTGAAAATCAACATAGAATCGATTTTTAGATTCAAGAAACTTACCTCAATGGAAACCCCCTTTATTCCCTCTTCAAAACCCTCCAAAAAGCTTTAACTTCAAATAAAAATGGTGGAAACAACCCAGATTTTGCGAAGGGAACTTATATACGTTCTGACCAAGGGATTCCGCACCTGCGGTCCGTTTCATGCTTTTGTGGTACCGCTTCTGCGGTCTAATCAACTGCATATGCGGTGCCCTGGGACTGCACCTACGCTCATCTACCCGCACCTGCGGTCTCGTAGGTACGTTACACCTCCAGCACCTGCGACTTTTGGCCTTCTCTCATATGGTCGCATCTGCGGCTGATCCAATGCTTCTGCGATCTCGCACCTGCGGTCCCCAATCTATAGGTGCGGTTATGACAGGAACTCAGCAGCTTCAGCTTCAAACTCTAACTTCCAACTTCCCGATAACCATCCGAAATCATCCCGAGGCCCTCTGGACCTCAACCAAAAGTATGAACAAGTCATATACCATTGTTCAAACTTATACCAATCTTCGAAATACTTAAACCAACATCGAATCATCAAAACACCCTCGGATTCAAGCCTAAGGTTTCTGAAACTTCCGAATCCCACAAATGGTCAAAAAATCTATCAAACCTCATCCGAATGACCTAAAATTTTGCACACACGTCACAAATGATACAACAGACCTACTCCAATTTCCGAAATTCCATTATGACCACGATATTGAAATTTTCACTACCAACCGGAAAATGCCAAAACTCTAAATTCTCCAATTCAAGCCTAAATCTACCACCGACCTCCAAAATACATTCCGATCATACTCATAAGTCCTAAGTCACCTAATGAAGCTATCTGAACCATCAAAATTCACATCCGAGACCTTTTTCACATAAGTCAACATCCGGTTGGCTTTTCCAACTTAAGCTTACTCAAAGGAGAATAAGTGTCTCATAACACTCCGAAACTACTCCAAACCCGAACCAACCAACATGATACGATAAAATGAAGCTGAACAACACATAAAGAAGCAAAAATGGGGGAAACGGAGCGGTAACTCATAAAACGACCGACCGGGTCGTTATATCCTCCTTCTCAAACAAACGTTCATCCTCAAGTGAGTCAAGAAACCTATATGAAACCTCAAATAGGTTAGGATATCTACTCTGCATCTCCTGCTCGGTATCCCAGGTAGCCTCCTTCATGGGCCGACCTTTCCACTGCACTTTCAGTAAAGTTATATCCTTTGATCTCAACTTTCGAACCTGCCACTCTAAAATATCCACTGGCTCTACATCATAGGTCAAATCACCATCTAACTGGACCCTGTTGAAATATAAAACATGAGACGGATCTCTAATACACTTCTGAAGCATAGAAACATGAAATACCAAATGCACACTCAACATGCTGGATGGCAAAGGAAGCTCATAAGCCACCTCCCCAATCCTCCGAAGCACCTCAAAGGGACCAATGAATCGAGTACTCAAATTTCCTTTTTTCAAATCTCATAACATCGTTCATGGGTAAAACCTTCAGTAGAACCTTCTCCCCAACCATGTAAGACACATCACGGACCTTCTTATCAGCATAACTATTTGTTTCGACTGCGCTGTACGAAGCCGCTCCTGAATTACCTTCACCATGTCGAAAGCATCCCGCACCAAGTCTATACCCAAAAGCCTATCCTCGTCGTGCTCAATCCAACCAACCGGAGATCTACATTGTCTCCCATATAAAGCCTTATATGGAGCCATCTAAATGCTCGACTAATAATTGTTGTTATATGCAAACTCTGCGAGCGATAGAAACTGATCCCATGACCTTCTAAAATCAATGACACAAGCGCGCAACATGTCCTCCAACATCTGAATAGTGCTCCCGGACTGCCCGCCCGTCCGTCTGAGGGTGAAAAGT
This sequence comes from Nicotiana glauca, assembly GCA_026770625.1. NCBI lineage: Eukaryota > Viridiplantae > Streptophyta > Magnoliopsida > Solanales > Solanaceae > Nicotiana > Nicotiana glauca. Next base: position 41,223 of record MU722237.1, read on the forward strand.
TATGCTCAATTCAACCTGAGTAACCAATTCTCGTTGCACGGCCCTCCAAAACTGTAAAGTAAATTGAGTACCTCTATCTGAAATGATGGAAACTAGAACCCCATACAGGCGAACAACCTCTCGGATATAAATCTCGTCTAACCGCTCTAAGGAATAGGTAGTACACACAGCAATGAAGTGCGCAAACCTGGTTAGTCGATCCATGATCACTCAAATAGCATCGAACTTCTTTGAAGTCCGTGGGATCCCAACTACAAAGTCCATGGCGATCCTCTCCCGCGTCCTTTCTAAAATACCTATCGGCTGAAGCAAGCCACCCGGTCCTGATGTTCATATTTCACCTGCTGACAGTTGAGAAACTGAGCTACAAATCCCACAATATCTTTCTTCATTCTCCTCCACCAGTAGTGTTGTCTTAAATCTTGATACATCTTTGCGGCACCCCGATGGATGGAATACCGCGAGCTATGGCCTCCTCCAAAATCAACTCCTAAAGCTCGTCTACATTGGGCACACGTATCCGGCCCTGCATCCTCAACAACCCATCATCGCCAATAGTCATATCTTTGGCATCGTCGTGCTGAACTTTGTACTTAAGGACAAGAAAATGAGGTCCCTCATATTGGCGCTCTCTGATGCGATCAAATAAACAAGACCGAGAAATCACACAGGTTAAGACCCGACTAGGCTTCGAAATATCCAAACTCACAAAGCAATTGGCCAAGTCCTGAACATCAACTGCAAGAGGCCTCTCACCAACATGAATATATGTCAAACTGCCCATACTCACCGCCTTCCTACTCAAGATATCGGCCACTACATTGGCCTTTCTCAGATGGTACAAGATAGTGATATCATAGTCCTTTAGCAGCTCTAACCATCTCCGCTACCTCAAATTGAGATCCTTCTATTTGAACAAGTGTTGGAGGCTATGATGATCAGTAAACACCTCACAAGACAAACCATACAGATAATCCCTTCAAATCTTCAATGCATGAACATCGACAGCCAACTCCAAATCATGAATAGGGTAGTTTTTCTCTTGGGGATTCAACTGACGAGAATCATAAGCAATCACTCTACCCCAATACCAACTCTTGAAGCATCACAATACATTATATATAAACCTGAAGCTGATGGCAAAACTAATATTGGAGTTGTGGTCAAGGCAGTCTTGAGCTTCTGAAAGCTCGCCTCACACTCATCCGACTATTTGAATGGAGCACCCTTATGAGTAGGGTTGGGCATATATCAAGTAAATCGATAACCCGAACCATTAATTATTTATTGGTTTATCGGTATCGATTTATTGGGTTAACGGTTCGGTAACGGTTTAGAACTTTTTTACTATTGGGTTATCAATTCGAGTCTCGGTTTGCTAATTTTGTTAATGGGTTAACTGATAACCTAATAAGAATTAATAAAATTATGACTTTACCCTTAAGTATATACAAATGCTAGGGCTTCAGTTCATTCTCTCCTATTCTTTCTCAACCCCACTTTTCAGATGCTTCATCTTCATTCTTCATAGACCTTACTAGTTACTCCTAGCATAAGTCTTTAGTATACTATATGTGAATTCTTCTCTTTTTTGCTCAAATCTAGATAGAGTTATCCTATCGGGTAAACTGATAACCGAACTGATAATGATCGATAAGCGATTAACCGATACCCCATAACCGATATTTTATTAGTTCGATTATGATATATCAAATTTGTAAATCGATAACCGATATGCTAAATCGATAATATTCATAACCAAATCGAACTGACTGATGCCCAACCTTACTTCTGAGTCAATTTGGTCAAGGGTGATGCAATAGATGAAAATCCCTAAATGAACTGACAGTAATAACCCACCAAACCAAGAAAGCTGCGAATCTTTGTGGCTGAGGACGGTCTGGCCAACTTTGAAATGCCTATATCTTCTTCGGATCAACCTGAATACCTTCACTAGACACCACATGCCGCAAAAAAGCCACTGAACTGAGCCAAAACTCACATTGGAGAACTTTGCATTAAGCTTATCCTCCCTCAATCTCTGTAACCCAACTCTCAAATGCTCCCGCGTGCTCCTCCTAACTACGCAAGTACACCAACATATCATCAATGAAAACAATCACAAACGAGTCAAGATAATGCCAAAACACGTTGTTCATTAAATGCATGAACGTTGGTAGGGCATTAGTCAGCCCAAAAGACATCATAAGGAACTCATAATGACCATATCGAGTCCTGAAAGTTGTCTTAAGAATATTTGAGTCCTTGATCTTCAACTGGTGATACACTGAACAGAGATCAATCTTGGAGAACACCCTTGCTCCCTGAAGTTGGTCAAATTACGAGGCAAAGGATATTTTTTCTTAATTGTAACTTTGTTCAACTACCTTTAATCAATGCATATCCTCATCGTGTCATCCTTCTTCTTCACAAATAGAACATACGCACTCCAAGGCGACACACTATGCTGAATAAACACCTTATCAAGGAGTTCCTGAAGCTACTCCTTCAACTCATTCAACTCCGTCGGTGCCATCCGATACGGTGGAATAGAAATGGGTTGAGTGCGCGGCATCAAATCAATACCAAAGTCAATACCCCTGTCAGGTGGCATGCCGGCAGGTCTGCATGAAACACATTGGGAAAATCCCTCACTACGAGAATAGAATCAATACTAGGAGTCTCTGCATTGACATTCCTCACAAAGGCTAAGTATGAAAGACAACCCTTCCCAACCATCCGCTGGGCCTTTAGAAATGAAATCACCATACTAGGGACAAAACCAGTCGAACCTCGCCACTCAATCCGTGTCACACTCGGCATAGTCAACGTCATTGTATTATCATGACAATCCAATATAGCATGACATAGAGATAGCTAATTCATTCCTAATAACACGTCAAAGTCTACCATACAAAGCAACAAAAGGTCCACTCAGGTCTCCAGACCCTCAATAGTCACCATACACGATCGGTATACACGGTCCATAACTATAATATCGCCCACCAAAGTAGATACACAAATAAATAAAACAAGAGACTCATGGGGTGTATCCAAATAATAAGCAAAATATGATGCCACATATGAAAAAATGGAACCAGGATCAAATAAAACAGAGACATCTCTGTGGCAGTCTGAGACAATACCTGTAATCATGACATCTAAAGTAATGACATCTGGTCTAGCTGGGAGGGTATAGAAATGGGCCTGACCACCAACTGATTGACCTCCCCCTCTGAGGCAGCCCCTAACTGACTGACCCCCACCCCTAGCTGCCTGAGCGAGTGGTGAGTAACTGGAGCTAAAGTCGAGTGTTGACTCCTCTAATGAGATAGAACCTTAAGAAAATGAGGACACTACCTCCTCATATGCTCAAACTCTCCACACTCATAAAAACTCCCTAATGCATGGAATGGGGACCAAAGGGAACCTTTAGCACCAGAATGACTAGTAGAAGGACCTGGCATGCAAGAGCCCTAAACCGATGGAGCACAAGATGAACTCTGGGCTGGCAGGGCGCTAAGTGATGAATGGCCCTGATGAGAATCGTGAGAACCATGGCCCGATGATGTTCAATGACGAACTGGGCGGGCTGACTGAGCATGCCTGAATGGGTGGCCTCTGCCGTGCTGAAATTGACCTCTTGAAAAAGCACCACCAAAACTACCAAATCCCGAGGCCTTTTGGCCTCCCTCTCATCTTGCTCCTGGTGACGAACTGACTCAATCTCGCGAGCGATATCGACAACCTCCTTAAAAGTAGCACCTGACACCCCCTCCCTAGTCATAAGATTTTGAAGCTGATATGTGAGGCCATCAACGAACCTCTTGATCCTCTCTCTATCCGTAGGAACCATTCAAACAGCATGACGAGCCAACTACGAGAACCTCATCTCATACTGCGTCACAGTCATATCTCCGTGACGCAACTGCTCGAACTGCCTGCGCAACTCCTCCTTGCGAGACTATAGAACATACTTCTCCAAACAAAGAATGGAGAACTGTTGCCAGGTAGAGGGCATTGCATCAATAGCTCTACGCCTCTCATAAGCCTCCCACCAAGTAAAGGCAGCTCCAACAAATTAAAAAGTAGTAAATGCGACCCATTGGTCTCCAGAATATCCGCTGTACGAAAAATCCTTTGACACTTTTCCAAGAAACCCTGGGCATCCTTGCTCTCTATACCACTAAAAGTTAGAGGCTGAAGTCTACCAAACCTCTCTAGCTGACGCTGCTCATCGTCAGGCATAACTGGTGCCACAGAATCCCGAGCTGGTGCAATCGGCTGGGCTGGAGGTTCCCCCAGTGTCTGAAGTCCCTGCAACCTGCTCAGGTGTGTGAGCAACAAGAGTCTGAGTGCCTCCCTTGGCCTGAGAAGTAGCTACGGCCATAGTAACTGAAACCGCCTGAGCCAGGCAAGTGCATACTGATAGAATTTGGGCCAGGACCTTCTGAAGTCCTAGAATAACAATCGGCACAGCCGGTGCCTAGGTTGATCGTGCTGGAGCATCCGCAACTAGGACCTGATCCTAAACTGGGTGAGGCTGGTGGATCTGCATGGGCTGCCCCAACTGTTGTCCGGGCTACGCCCCTGCCCCTGCCCCTGCCCCTGCCCCTGCCCCTACCATGGCCTCGACCTCGGCCTCGGCCTCGGCCTCTAGTGGCCCCAACTGGTGGTACTGGTGGTCGTCCATCCTGACTGGTAACACTTGTCCTCACCATCTGTGAGAGAATATAGTAATAGAGTCTAGTACCATAATCAACAGGTTCGCACGACGAGAAATTTAAGAATGTGATTTTTTTCCTAAAGGTTCTGCAGCCTCCCAAGGATAAGTATAGACGTCTCTGTACCAGTCCGTGAGACTCTATTAAACTGGCTCATGACCCGTGAGACCTATGTGACCTAGGCTCTGATACCAACTTGTTATGACCCCAAACACCCCGGTGATGATGGCACCTATCACAGTACTAGGCCATCCCAAAACAACACGAACGATATGAAGATCCTTTATAAATTCACTTTTCTAAACTAATTAAGTCTCAAAGCTCTCATTTTTAAAATATTAAAGAAATAATCAGAATAAGTACGAAAATACATCAACACAGCATGAATCTAGTGTCACTAGTCATGAGCCACTAAATACACTCAACACTGTCAACTCAATACAAAACAAGTCTAAAATATAAATTACTAGGATATGAAGGAGGAAGGCAAGGCTGCGAACGTCGTGCAGCTACCTTACGATCTCTGGATAAGACTCTGAGAGTGTTGGAAGCTCTCACTTTGATGCTCGGTCACCTGGATGTGAATGCACTTATCAAGAAATCTCAACAGAAATATCAAGTCGAAAAATGTAGTTCAATATCCATTTATCTCGTAAAACTCAAATTTTAATTATAAATGCTTTAAAACATTTACTTAACATTCTTCAATAGAGGCTCAGTAATAAACAAGAGTGAAAGCAGAAAAATGTCATAAACAAGCCCCTCGGGCAAGGTATCACTCAAAAGTATAGCCTCTCGGGCAAGCCTTTGAGTCACTTGTGACGCAGCTCTCGTCAACCAGTACTCACACTCAAAACTTTAGCTCAATAGATATCTTACAATAATAATAATAATCGTTGCGGCATGTGGCCCAATCCGTAATATATAGTCGACTACTCTCACTGAGGGTGTACAGACTCCGGAGGGGAACATGTAGCCCAAGCGTCATATCACTGCGGCACGCAGCCCGATCCAAATACATATCAATGCGACGTGCAGCCCGACCCATATAAATATCGCTGCGGCGTGCAAACGGATCCATAATTTATATATAATATTGTTGTGGCATGCTACCCGATCTATAATATATATAATCCTTATCATTAGGTCCTCAACTTTTCTCAGTCATTAACCTCACGGCCACTCAGACATATCAGTGAAAATCAGGAAAACTCAGCCCAAAATAGTTTTCATATGTTAAGAAGTAGAGTGATGAAACCGGATTAAACAATAAATAGGTAAAACATGATTAAAGATATGCTTTCAAATCAAAACAGTGTGAGGAAAGTAGTAAAATACCGATAAGGGTCTAAACAATTCGGCAAAAGGCCCCAAACATGGCATTCAACCCAAGTTAACAAATTCATTTCTCAAACACATAGATATCATATACGGTATATCAAAATATGCAACTATACAATCTCCACGGGACGGACCAAACAAGCCAGTCACCTAGCATGTGCATCACCTAATTTATCAAAACAGTACAAAATTTCGGGGTTTCATACCCTCAAGTCTAGATTTACTTACCTGAACCGGATAAAATACTACTGTGCAACACCCTTGCCTCTCGGATCGACCTTTAAATCGCATCGAATCTATCAAAATATCAGAATCATAACATCAATATATGCTAAGGGAACGAAGCCCATGCGAAAATAATCAAATTACATCAAAATCCAGAAATTGGTCAAACCCGACCCCCCAGATCACATCTCGGAATCCAATATAAATCACATTAATAGAATCCTTATCCTCACACGAGTTCATACATACCAAGAACATCAAAATCGGACCTTGATTGGTCCCTAAAATCCGCAATTTTACCTCTCCAATTTCAAGCCCTAACTTCCCCAAATTTTCACCCTTAATCTCATCAATTTCATGCTTAAACAACTGAAAATCAACATAGAATCAAGTTTTAGATTCAAGAAACTCACCTCAATGGAAACCCCCTTAATTTCCTCTACAAAACCCTCCAAAAATCTTCAACTCCGGATAAAAATGGTGGAAACAACCCAAATTTCGCGAAGGGGAATTTATATATTGTCTGACCCAGCGATTCCGCACCTGCGGTCCATTTCATGCATATGCGGTACTGCTTCTGTGGTCTAACCAACCGCATATGCAGGTTCCACTTAATACCCTGGGACCGCACCTGCGCTCATCTACCAACAATTGCGGTCTCGTAGGTGCGTTACACCTCCCGCACCTGCGAATTCTGGTCCTCTCTCATATGGCCGCATTTGTGGCTGATCTAACATTTCTACAATCTCGCACATGCGGTCAATCTGTAGGTGCGATTATAACAGAATTCAACAGCTTCAATTGCAAACTCTAACTTCCAACTTCCCGATAACCATCCAAAATCATCCCGAGGCCCCCTGGACCTTAACCAAAAGTACAAACAAGTCATATACCACTATTCAAACTTATACCAATCTTCGAAACACTTAAAACAACATTGAATCATCAAAACACCGACTGATTCAAGCCTAAGGTTGCTAAAACTTCTGAATCCCGTGAATGATCAAAAAGTCTATTAAACCTCATTCGAATGACCTAAAATTTTGCACCAACGTCACAAATGATACAACAGACCTACTCCAATTTTTCAAAATTAATTCTGACCCTGATATCAAAATTTTAACTACCAACCGGAAAACGCCAAAATTTCAATTTTGCCAATTCAAGCCTAAATCTAGCATGGACCTCCAAAATACATTCCGATCGTGATCCTAAGTCCCAAATCACCTAACGAGGCTATCCGAACCACCAGAATTCACATTCGAGACCTTTTTCACATTAGTCCACATTCGGTAGACTTTTCCAACTTAAGCTTACTCAAAAGAGATTAAATGTCTCATAACACTCCGAAACTACTCTAAACCCAAGCCAAGCAACACGATACGATGAAATGAAGCTAAACAACATATAAAGAAGCATAAATGGGTGAAACATAGGGGTAACTCATGAAACGGCTGATCGGGTCGTTACACCAGATCTACAAAATAGGTCTCACACTGAGTGACGATCATACTGCCCTGCCAGAGACGCTTGAACTGCCTGCGATAATCCTCTCTTTGTGTGATATGAAGTAACTTCTCAAGAAATATCTAAGAGAAATGGTCTCAAGTAAAGTAGGCGACCCAGCTTGTCTGATCACTACAAATTCATTCCACCATCTCTTGGCAGAACCCGTCATCTCAAACACAGTAAAATTGACACTATTGGTCTTCACTATCCCCATGTTCCGTAGCACCTCATGGCTGCAGTCAAGATAATTATTGGGTCCTCATAAGGTGTACCACTATAGTGGATTAGAAACAGCTCGGTGAACTTGTCCAGACTCAATAAGCTCTCAGAAGACATAGTTGATCCATCGCCGGCCTATGCCGCAACAACCGGTTGTAGCACCCCCACTGGCTGAGCTGCTGGAGTTAGATACTGGGGAGCCATCTACTCTGAGGTATGTATAGCAGAAGTCTGTGCTCCTCCTCCAGCCTCTGAGATGGCTTGTGCCATGATAAATGCGCTAGTATAGGCCACACTCTCCATAAGGCCGACCAAATACACCAAAACATCCTGAAGGACTGGGTGGCGATAAACCCTACGAGACCTGAGCTAGTCCTGCTGGAATAGTGTGTGCCGGAAGCTCCTCGTCAAACTCTACCTGGGGCTCAACTACTGGTGCTTCTGTTCGAGCTTTGGGCATAGCCCTACCCTTGCCTCATCCTCTGGTACGGCCTCAAACTCAACCCCTACCCCTCGTAGAAGCTTCCACTAGGGGCTCTGGTTGCTACTGATAATAGGTGAATTTAACTATATTCAGGCCCTAAATAACCACCTTCTTGCATTGTTTTGGTAATGAAAGTGACAACAAAATGCTTTTATGAGTGATTTTCATGATTTTCAGGTATATATGACTAGGGAAGGCGAGAAATACTTGTGGAGTCGAAAAAATAAAGAAAAGAGGCCAACTGTGGAAATCCCCAAGTGAACCGCGTCAAAAACAGGATGAAACTTCAGAGAACAGGTCTGGCCGCGGTTCCACCGCGACCGCGGTAGAACCGCGGTGGGAGGCAGCTGCGGATAAATGAATATTCAGAGGGGTCGTTTGGCCGTGGTTCTACCGCAATCGCGATAGAACCACGGTGGGCGTATGGAAAGCCAGGGGCAAAATGGCTAAAGCGTGAATTTTAGCCCTAAAACCTATTTTAGTACTAGGTTTCGCCCCTA
>MU722238.1:0-15247 GCA_026770625.1 Nicotiana glauca
AATGATTCGGGGATCTCTTGGTATCCCGAGGATCTCTTGGTATCCTCAATAATAATTCTAGGATCTCTTGGTATCTTAAATAATGATTCGGGGATCTCTTGGTATCCCGAGGATCTCTTGGTATCCTCAATAAATAATCATTTATGTGCCAGGGATCTCTTGGTATCCCGCACTCTCAGTCTTAGAACATAACACGTATAAGGGGATCTCCCGGGAATCTAACCCATAGTCCCAAATAAAAATATGCAGGGGGATCTCCCGGGAATCGAACCCGTAGTCCCAAAGTAAATGCGCAACCAACATCAGAGAAATATTTAGAAATGAAGTACATCAATACAACAACAGCTCAAAATNCAGTTGAGTTCAAGTATTTTAAGTAACAATTCGAGTTTTCAACAATTAGCTCAAGTACGCGCTCGTCACCTCACGCACAAGGCATTCAATTACCAAATATCACATCCTAAGGGACAAGGTCCCCCACACAGGGTTAGACAAGCCACTTACCTCGATCAAGTGCAAGTCAACTTGAAATCACTCTCTTGCCACGAGTATCCGACTCCAAATGGCTCAAATCTATTTAATTACATTGCATATTATAAATAATAATTCAAGTAATTTATTCTACAATTAACTTCTAAGCTAATACGCGAAACTATATAAAATGACCGAAATACCCCTCGGGCCCCATATCTCGAAAAATTACGAAAGTCACATCACTGGATTCCTCGTCTCTCCACGAGTCCGTACATATAAAATTTACCAAAATCTGAGTTCAAATGACCCTTCAAATCTCCATTTAATTCTATTAAATTTCAAGCCCTAAACCACCACTTTTCTACTAATTTTTCATGTTCTAATTCGTATATAATCTTGTATTTAACTTGGAAATAAGTAGAAATAACTCACCTTTGATGCTTGATGAAATCCCCCTTGAAATTCTCTCCAAAATCATCCAAACCAAATGAAAGAAATGAAAGACATAAGCCAAATCCGTGTTTAAAAGAATCTGCCCGTGCTTCGTCGAGTTGTACCTTGCACTTGTGCTGTACAAGTTGTACATCCTATTGAAAATGACTGTTCCGCCAGTCATTTTCAATCGATCATAACTTCCACTACAGATGTCCAAATTACGATTTCTTTAGATTTCTGGAAACTAGATACAAAGGGCTACAACTCTCGTTTTTGAATCATCTCAAAATTCCTTGTATTTCAAAAGATATAGGCCTCCGAATTATGCAACTTTTGCTGTCCAAAGACTGCAAAATTGCAGAAATTTCTGCAATTTTTCTGCAATTGTTTTTTTTTTTTTTGTCCGAATTTCATTCCTTTAACCATCCGAAATCCACCCGAGGCCCTCGGAACCTTAACCAATCATAACAACATGTCTCACAATATTATTCAAACTTGTTCCAACCTTTGGAACACCCAAAATAACATCAAAACATCAAATCATCATCGGATTCAAGCCTATGAATCTCAAGAACTTCCAAATTCCACATCCGATGCCGAAACACGTCAAAACTAGTCCGAATGACCTCAAATTTTGCAGACAAGTCTAAAATGACATAACGAAGCTACAGCAACTCTCGGAATTCCATTCCGACCCTCGGATCAAAATCTCACCTATCAACCGGAATTCGCCAAATTTCTATCTTTGCCAATTCAAACTTAATTCTACACCGGTCATCATAAAAATATTCCGAACACACTCCTAAGTCCCAAATCACCTAATGAAGCTATCCGAACCATAAAATTCGCATTTCGAGCCCATAAGTCAATATCTAGTTGACTTTTCCAACTTAAGCTTCCTCAAAAGAGACTAAGTGTCTCAAACCTTACCAAACCTAGTCCGGATGACTTCAAATTTTGCACACAGGTCACATTCGACATTACGGACTTGCCCATACTTTCGGAATCGCATTCCGACCCCGATATCAAAATTTCCACTTTCGGTCGAATTTTCTCAAAAACCTTCAAATTTCTATATTTAGCCAAACGGTTCCAAAACGACCTACGGACCTCCGAATTCACTTCCGACCGCGTTCCCAAATCCAAAATCACCATACGGAGATACTCTCAGTCTCGGAATCCTAAATGGACATTAATAACACTGAAATACATTTTAAGCCAAACTGATGCAATTTCTTCTAAAATGCTATCTTCCATAATAGGCGCCAAAACGCTCTCGGGTTATCCAAAACCTGATCCGGGCATTTGCCCAAGTCCGAAATCATCATACGAACCTGTTGGAACCTTCAGATCCCGATTCCGAGGTCATTTACTCAAAATTCCAATCCTAGTTCATTTCTTCAACTTTAAGCTTTTAAAATGAGAATTTCCATTTAGATTTGGCTCCAAACTTCCTGAATTTTAATTCTGACCATACACCCAAGTCAATATACCTGAGATGAAGCTGCTCATGGCCTCAAACTGCTGAATGACGCACCGGAGCTCAAAACGACCGATTGGGTCGTTACACCCGAGTGACCTTGAACCACGATACCATGCTACCTCAAATCCGACGAACCGTTTTCACACCTCCCAATTTCTACATCACAAGTCAAAATATCACAGAACATTTTGTGACCCTTCTCATAGGCTGCTAACAAGCTTGATTCTTACCCGTAACCAGACACTCGTAATCATTAGGCATCACACCTCATCTTGTGAATTTACCATGACCGTTGTTGAGAGCCACCCGCCCTGACTTGGCCCTGAATATAATCAACTTCATGAGTCTTCCATCACATGAATACTCCTTTAGCGAAGAACCCGCCGAATCACTTCCCTTGGAACCCGCATCTATACAAAAAAAAGTCCTGAATCCTTCCCTAAGTGTGAACATAGGCCAATAAGGCCAACTATGGCCCACCTTTAATACTTCCTCTGCTCAAATTACCACTTATGGTCCTTTCCCGTAGATGAAATAGGCCATCGATATGCTAATAGCCAAAAATCTCGCAAGTAGTTAACCATGCAACCCAATCATAAGCGGTGGGACTCTCCCACTTAGCATGAATCCATTATTCCACAAATCTGGAATTCACTCGTCCTCTTTATCTCTTATTGACATAACCTTGCGCAATTAACCGCCAAAGCTCTCGAAATCTTTCTGTAAGGCCCCCTTCTTATATTCCGACTCATCAAACACATTTTCACAATCGATCTCTTTTCTATATAACCGTTAGAATTCTTCGCAGAAGCCTCGCCAACAACAGATGGCTGAGATGTACCAAGCTTGGACGAGGGGTTAGCCACCACCAGCCTTTCCCGCTAACCCTACTTTCCTCCCAATACCACCCAGTCTCCGGAACAGCTTGTGTCGGATTTATCCCCTAATTTTCAACATCATCAGGGAACCACCTCCCAAACACCACAAATCCCAAAAATAGTTCTATACCCTCCACCAATTACCCCTGTCTTTGTGCACCTGCACCAGCCCCACTCCACAGGTCTTCTAGTGAGCCTGTGTTCCAAACGCAGGATAATCAATATTACCATACTGAACCCACCTTCAAAGCACCTGAACCATACTCTTACCATCCTCAACCAGTGCAGGAAGAAATGTTTTGAAAAGTAAAAAGCCTAGAGCAATCTTTCAGGAATATGCAAGGTTTGGGCGGCCAAGTTAGTGTGGCGTATAAGGATTTATGTTTATTCCCAGATGTTCAATTACCAGCAGGATTCAAGATGCCTAAGTTCGATCTCTATGACGGGCATAGTGATCTGGTGGCACATTTGCGAGGATTTTGCAGCAAAATGAGAGGGGCAGGTGGAAAGGATGAGTTACTGATGGCGTACTTCAGCCAGAGTTTGAGCGGGTCTGCATTAGAATGGTATACGCGACAGGACCATGGTAGGTGGTATACCTGGAATGATTTGGCATAAGTATTCGTTGTCCAGTTCCAGTATAATCTACAAATTGTTCCAGATCGTGTGTCATTGATAAAACTAGAGAAAAAACCCGAAGAAAGTTTTAGGGAATACTGTTTCCGTTGGAGGGAACAAGCTGCGAGGGTCGACCCTCCGATGAAAGAGGTAGAAATAGTTGATTACTTTTTGCAAGCATTGGAGCCGACTTATTTTGGTCATTTGGTAACGGCAATTTGCAAGTCTTTCAATGAGGTTGTGAAAATGGGCGGTATGATCGAGGAAGGACTTAAGTCCAACAAGATCCTGAGTTACTCAGTAATCAAAGCAACCACTCAAGCTATCCAGAGTGGAACCGGGGGTGTGCTCCAGAAAAAGAAGAAAGAAGACGTTGCAACGGTTGAGTCCAGAGCCTGGTTCGGACCCAGAGGCCCCTCACCACACTATAACCAACCTCCACCCCACCCTCAAACTTACCCCCACACTCCATATAGCCCACCCCAACACTACTACCTGCATCCCGAACCTTATTTTTCTGTTCACCATGCTCAAGCATACAGCCAACCTCTGCCTCACAACCAATGGCGTGCTCCCGCTCCATAGAATAGAAACCCTCCCGGTCAAAATTTCCGACCTAATCCGGCCTTCAGGGGTGACTGGGCACAAAAGAAGAAAACATTCACTCCATTGGGAGAATCATAAGCCAGTTTGTTCCACAGGCTCAGACAACTGAATATGCTAAAGCCAATACCATCTAAACTGCCAAATCCACCTCCAAAAAACCTTGATTACTCGGTCAGTTGCAAGTATTGTTCGGGTACCCCGGGGCATGATACCGAGAAGTGTTGGCACTTAAAGAGTGCAATACAAGAGCTCATTGACACTAACATAATTGAAGTGCAAGCTCCTGAGGTACCTAACATCAACAGGAATCCAATGCCATCCCACCCAGAGACGAACATGATTGAAATTGTGCATAAAGAGGGAGAGTCGAAGAAGCTATCACAGATTGTAATGAAAATTCGGTCCAGTGAGACAAAGACAATTGAACAACCAACAGGGGAAAGGTCAGCACTCGAGTTGATTGAAAAGAGTGTTGTGCTATCTGCGGCAGTGGATAAGGGTCCTCTAAGACATACCACAACGAGATAGGAGAAAGCAAAGGTGATTGTGGTGGGAGTAGTCAACAAACCCGTCATAACTGTGGAAGGGGCCCGAGTCGATCAAGTTATCATCAAACCGGTAACCCAATTACCGATAATCAGCGATAAGGTGGTTCCTTAGAACTACAGACGGGTGGAAGTGATGTATAAAGGAAGGGAGGTCAAGGAGGAGGTATGCAAGGCCCAAGGATTAACTCGGTCAGGAAGATGCTTTGCTCTTGCAGAGTTGAGAAAATCCAAGGATAATTCAGCTTCAGCAAAGAAACCCGTGACCGAAGAAGAAGCGGAAGAGTTCCTAAAAAAGATGAAAATGCAGGACTATTCCATTGTAGAGCAGCTGAAGAAGAAACCAGTGCAAATTTTCCTGCTTTCATTATTGATCCACTTGGACGAACATTGCCGAGCATTAATGAAGATCTTGAACGAGGCGCATGTCCCCGACAAAATCATTGTGAATCACTTGGAGAAAATAGCCAACAAGATATTCGAAGTGAACAGGGTCACTTTCTCTGATTATGAACTGCCCGTAGAGGGTAAGGAGCACAACAGGGCCCTTTATCTGGCAGTAAAATGTGAGAATTATGTGGTCACACGGGTATTGGTTGATAATGGTTCGAGTGAGAACATCTGTCCTCTCTCCACTCTGACCAAACTGAAAGTAGAGAATGGGAGGATCCACAAGAACAATATCTGCGTACGAGGATTCGACGGTGGGGGCAAAGACTCAGTCGGGGACATAGTGTTGGAATTGACGATAGGACCATTGGAGTTCACAATGTAATTCCAAGTACTGGATATAGCTGTCTCATACAATCCGCTATTGGGTCGACTGTGGATCCACGCCGCCAAAGCAGTTCCATCAACTCTTCACCAGATGATCAAGTTTGAATGGGACAGGCAGAAGATATTGGTGCATGGGGAAGACAATTTATGCGCACACAGCGACACTATTGTGCCACTTATAGAAATGGAAGATGACAAGGGGACATGGTTCTATCAAGTTTTTAGACACAATGACAATGAGAAAGTGCAAGAGGGGAAGTGTATCCCTAACCCGAAGGTAACAACTGCATCGGTCATGGTAGCATACGAAATGCTGAAGAATGGGTTCGTAGTAGGGAAAGGTATGGGATCTGCTTTGCAAGGCATTGTACAACCAGTGTCCCTCCCTGAAAATGCGGGAAATTTTGGTCTAGGATTCTAACCCATAGTCGCAGACATAAGAAGAGCCAAGAAGCTAAAACAGAGGGCATGGGTCCTTCCAAAACTGGTCCCGCATCTCTCCAGGTCATTTGTCAAGGTGGGTACCAGAAAACGATTGGGGATGGCGATTCCCAAGGATAAGGTTATCCCTGATAAGGATTTGATAGAAAGATTTGAGCAGTTGTTCAGTGAGGTGAACATGTTAGAACTCAGCGAGGGTCCTAGCCACATAGAAATACAGTTTGTCGGGCCAAAAGCGAAGATTAATAATTGGAAGGCTACTCATCTCCCTACCCGGAGGGAGCCTTGGTAGTTTGCTTTGATTTTTCTTTAAGTTTGTATGGATTATTTCAGGGTTGTAATCCAAATTTTAGTTTGTTTTTAAGTGTGCAAACCTTGTTTTCTTCCATTTTTCAATTAAATGTAATTTCTTCCCATTTTTCACTCTTGATAAATTTTATATTTTGTTTTCTTCCTTTTCTGTACAGTTCCGTTTATGCCGGTTCTAATGATATGATGTGTATAAGGAATCCTCAACCCAGTCTAAGAAATCAATCTGAGATAATAGTTCAAGAGGTTGAGTTGGATTACGAGTCAGAATTTGACGAAGATGAGGCTCTTGAGGAGATTGGTAAAGAATTAAGTCATTTTGAGGAAAAACGTAAGCCCAATCTGAACGATACCGAGGCCATAAATTTAGGGGACGCGGGTAGCATCAGAGAAACTAAAATAAGCATCCATCTCGAACCCAAAACTCGAAAAAAATTAATTGAAACGCTCATGGAATACAAAGATGTGTTTGCATGGTCGTATGACGACATGTCGGGTTTAAGCACTGATCTAGCGGTTCAAAAATTGCCCACTGATCCGACATTCCCTCCTATCAAGCAAAAATTGAGAAAATTCAAAACTGATATGAGTGTGAAGATTAAGGAAGAAATAACCAAGCAGTTGGATACGAAGGTTATTCGACTCACTCGATATATTGAATGGTTGGCCAATGTAGTGCCAGTACCGAAAAAGGATGGCTAGATCAGAGTATGTGTTGATTACCGCAATTTGAACAAAGCAAGCCCAAATGATAACTTCCCATTACCCAATATCCACATCCTGATTGATAATTGCGCGAAGCATGAGATTGGATATTTTGTGGATTGCTATGTTGGGTATCATCAGATTCTGATGGATGAAGAAGATGCAGAGAAGACGACATTCATCACGCCATGGGGGACTTATTTCTATAGAGTAATGTCATTTGGTCTGAAGAACGCTGGGGAAACATACATGCGAGCAATGACCACTATATTCCATGATATGATTCACAAAGAGATTAAGGTGTATGTGGATGATGTAATTATCAAGTCAAAGCAGCAGGCCGACCACGTCGGATATTTGAGGAAGTTCTTTCAGAGGCTTTGCAGGTACGACATTAAACTTAACCCTGCAAAGTGCGCAGTTGGCGTTCCATCAGGAAAACTATTGGGGTTCATAGTAAGCCGTTGCGGCATTGAGTTGGACCTATCCAAGATCAAAGCTATCCAGGAATTGCCACCTCCGAAGAATAAGACTGAAGTGATGAGTCTGTTAGGAAGGCTAAACTACATCAGTAGGTTTATTGCTCAGCTCATATCAACTTGTGAACCTATCTTTAGGTTATTGAAGAAGGATGTCGCGGTCAAATGGACTGAAGAATGTCAAGAGGCGTTTGATAAGATAAAAGGGTATTTGTCAAATCCACCTATGTTGGTCCCACCTGAACTAGGAAGACCTTTGATCCTTTATGTGACGGTCTTGGAAAATTCATTCGGCTGTGTACTGGGGCGGCATGACGTCACCGGCAGGAATGAACAAGCCATCTACTATCTTAGCAAGAATTTCACGGCTTATGAGGTTAAGTAAACTCATCTTGAGAAGACATGTTGTGCCCTAACTTGGGTAGCTCAAAAAGTGAAACATTATTTGTCATCTTACACTACTTACCTCATTTCCCGCTTGGATCCGTTGAAGTATATCTTTCAAAAGCCTATGCCTACGGGGAGACTTGCAAAGTGGCATATTTTACTCACGGAGTTTGACATTGTGTATGTGACAAGAACTACAATGAAAGCACAAGCGTTGGCTGATCACTTAGCCGAGAAGCCGGTCGATGAAGAATATAAGCCGTTGAAGACTTATTTTCCTGATGAAGAGATGACGTATATTGATGAGTTGGAACTAACTGAAAAACCAGGTTGGATACTGTACTTTGATGGGGCTGCAAACAGGAAAGGAGTTGGAATAGGGGCTGTGCTTATTTCTGAAACAGGACATCATTATCCTGTTACGGTTCAGCTTCGATTCTATTATACCAACAACATGGCCGAATATGAGGCATGCATTTTAGGTTTACGGCTAGTTGCGGACATGGATGTCTAGGACATTTTGGTCTTAGGAGACTTGGACCTCCTGGTACATCAAATTCAAGGAGAATGGGAAACACGGGATCTAAAACTCATACCATATCGACAATGTTTGCATGATCTATGTCAATGGTTTCGATCAGTGGAGTTTAGGTCCATAACAAAATTGTCGATGCTTTGGCCACATTAGCATCAATGTTGCATCATCTAGACAAAGTTCATGTCGATCTATTGCATATCCAAGTTCGTGATCAGCATGCTTATTGTAATATGGTAGAAGAGGAACTTGATGGCGAACCATGGTTCCATGATGTCAAGGAGTACCTCAGAATGGGGATATACCCGGGTCAAGCCACAAGACATCAAAAGAGAGCAATTCGATGGTTAGAAAGTGGATTTTTCCTCAGTGGAGGGATTTTGTATAAAAGAACACCGGACCTTGGTTTATTGAGATGCATAGATGCTAAAGAACCCATGACAGTCATGACGAAAGTACATTCTGGCGTTTGCGGGCCGCACATGAGCGAATATATATTGGCAAAGAAGATCCTTCGAGCAGGGTATTATTGGCTCACTATGGAGCGAGACTGTATCATCTTTGTGCACAAATGTCATCAATGCCAGATACACGGGGATTTGATTCACTCTCCACCATCAGAATTGCACACAATGTCGACACTGTGGCCTTTTGTTGCTTGGGGCATGGGTGTCATTGGGCCCATTGATCCAGCAGCATCCAACGGACACAGGTTCATTCTTGTAGCCATTGATTATTTTACCAAATGGGTTGAGGCTAAAACTTTCAAGTCTGTAACCAAAAAAGCAGTGGTTGATTTTATGCATTCAAATATCATCTGCCGGTTCGGAATCCCAAAGGTAATCATCACGGATAATTGTGCTAATCTTAACAGCAATTTGATGAAAGAAGTATGTCAACAGTTTAAGGTTACACATCGAAATTCCACCCCATATCGAGGGCGAATGGAGCAGTTGAAGCATAACATAAAGAAAATACTGAGGAAAATGGTAGAAAGTTACAAGCAATGGCATGAGAAGTTACCATTTGCGTTATTGGGTTATCGCACTACTATTCGTACTTCAGTAGGTGCAACTCCTTACTTGTTGGTATATGGCACTGAAGCAGTGATCCCGACAGAAGTCGAAATCTCGTCTCTTCGGATTGTCGCTGAGGCTGAGATTGATGATGATAAGTGGGTGAAACTCGTTTGAAGCAGTTGAGTTTAATTGATGAAAAAATATTGGCAGCAGTATGTCATGGCCAATTATATCAAAAGATGATGGCAAGAGTGTATAATAAGAAGGTGCGTCCCAGGAGGTTTGAAGTGGGGCAACAAGTGTTGAAATGGATCTTTCCACATCAGGCTGAAGCAAAGGGCAAGTTCGCCCCGAACTGGCAAAAACCGTTCATTGTGACCAGAGTATTGTCCAATGGCGCTTTATGTTTGACAGATATTGAAGGAAAATGCATAGATATGGCTATCAATTCTGATGCAGTCAAGAGATATTATGTATGATTCTTTAATATAATCATTGATTGTTTGTACTTGGCATTATCTCAAAGGTTGAAATGACGAAGGCGGTTTGTTCTGCTATCCAAACACTTTACCCTTTGCTCACCCTTTTGAGCCTTATTTATTTTATTTCATACCCTCTTTTGGAATAAATAACCAAGAAGAAAGGAAAAGGGAAGAAAAAAAAATATAAAGAAAAGGAAAATAGAAAAAAAATGAAAAGAAAAATTGTAACAACAAGGAATTTGGGTGAACTACATTTGACCTAATTCCTCTTAAGGATACGTAGGAAGCTTCACGGCTTGGTCATAGGGAAGCAAAACTCAAAAGGCCCCCCAAACAAGAAACTGGGGCAGAAGCTATGTTTGAAATGAGAAAGTTGTTTCCAAAAGTTGTAAGTCTAACCCGTCGGATTTGGTTTGTTCTTTTCGATAACCTTCTTTCCAAACCTGTCCAAGAGCCCATATCAATATCCAAAGAAAGACCCCCCGATCAGTCTTCAAGAGGAGCCAAGTCAAGCAAATATAGATAGTGCATATCAAGGGCAATACTCCAGTTTTAAGCAAGAAGAATGAAAAACGAGAGAGTCTTATTTAGTGAAAACCCGCAAGGGCACTGTACGGCGATGTACGTTGAGAGAAATCTAAAAAGGAGAGAGTTTTGTTAGTGAAAACCCGCAAGGGCACTGAAAGGCGATGCAAGTTGAGAGAAATCAAAAAATGAGAGAGTTTTATTGGTGAAAACCCGCAAGGGCACTATAAAGCGATGTAAGTTGAGAGAAGTCCAAAAATGATAGAGTCTTATTGGTAAAACCCTTCACAGGCACCATAAGGCGACAAAGAACTGAGAAAGGAACGAACAAGTTAGGATTGACAGCAGAAATCCGTCGAGGTATCAAGCAGAATAAAGATAGAATTGGATCATTAGAATTTTGAGGCAAGAGCGGGACAACTGGAAATCAATTGAACTGGATAGACTGGGTTGATTAATCCGAAATGCACAACAAGATCATTGGGATCGGTTATCCCATTCAGATAAGTCCTTTTTTCTCTTCTCAGACGGTCTTCTAAAAGAAGATTTTCTCTTTTATTCTTATCTTTCGAAATCATCGCTGTGAGCATGTGATTTTTACCCTATATATGAGTTATTCCCATAAAATTCAAACAAAAGATCTTTCTTTATTTTTTGCAAATTCTGTGAGTTTTGTGTTACTTGTTTGCTTGTTATTCGTGCATGTTAAGTCATAAAAATACAAAATATGCATTTAGGATTTTTTTTCATTCTTAGTATTAATTAGGTAGCAATTTGTTTTAGAACAAAATTAAAGAAAATGACAAAAAATGGTCTTTGCATTTATTTTTTGATTTTTAATAATTTCTTAGAATTTTAAAATAATAGACAAAAATACAAAAGGAAAATAAATACAAAAAAACAAAGAAAAGAAATACAAAAATACAAAAATACAAAAGAAAATATAGAAATACGAAAAATAAAATACAGAAAATTGCAATACAAAAAATAATACAAATAATACAAGTGAAAATAATTGTGATATATATACAAAATTGAAAATACAAAAGAGAGGAAAATAATTTGGGCCAAACCACCCCCAAAATGCCCCATACCCGGTCTGCCCAGCTTCAAAACTAAACGACGTCGTTTGACGTCCTGTGATCTCAGCCCTTGATCACTTCAGATCCAACAGTCGCCTGGCCTGCCCGCATAATAAATCAAATGGTGTCGTTTGGTATCAAGAGATCTGAGCCGTCCAGTGATCAAATCTAACGGCCACAGATTAATCCTTCATTAAACCAAACGACGCCGTGTAAGCGTCAAGCAATCTCAACCGTTAATTCTTTTAATCCAACGGTCCTTGATCATCATCTATCTTTTAATATGGTCAAAACGTTACACCCTTTCATTTCATTCTTCTTCTTCTTTTAATTAAAACCCTAGCCGCCCTAATATTCTTCCAAAGCCCACCGAAACCCTCGCCGGCGGGAGACGCCACCACCACCAAACCTTCCAGCCTTTACACCCCTGAACCGTCTTGACCTCCCCTTCTCACCCCTCTACCCCGTATCCCTCGAATCTTTTTAGTCTGTCTCGAATATTTGAAAAAGTGTCGCCGGAACCCTAACTCCGGCGAACACTAGTTCATTCAAATCAACCCAAAAATACACCATAGCTCCTCTGTAACATCCTCAACCCATTCCCCATAATTGCTTTTTTTAAAATCCACCAGAAACCCTCGAATCTTATTTTAAAATCTTCCGGTCAAGAATCCATCAGACTAATTTTTAGGGACTCATGACCGTAACACCCCTAATGGATGTTTTCTTTTGAAAAAAAAACATACCATTCGGGATGTTACGGGTCATAAGTCCTAAAGAGTTTTCAAGATTTTGGGTTCATGCTTGAAGACTAATAAACAGGCTAAAGAAAAATAAAGATAAGTTCTTTAATCCTTTCTTTATTTTTCTGATTAATTTCTGTCCATTTCTTGCATGTGTCCGTTTATCTGTATATTTGTTATTAGTAAATAGGTTTACTTCTAAATTTCTATTAATAATACTTAGGATATAAAATTGATACTGATTACTGTTTTGGATAATTTTTGTTTACTCGTAGTTAATTGATATCAGATTTTGTCATTAACAGTATGATTTAAGGTAGATGTTAATTGACAATAACTGTGAGATTGGTTATAGCTGGTTAGTAAGTAGTTTTTTTTTTCATTTTTTTGATAGAATAATCAGTGGGTAACTCTGAAAATCAGTATTAAGTTGGTCAAAATTAGGGGTAAAAGGGTAAAAAGCGGTAGGGATATTAGTAAAAATAATTTGGTATCAGGGGTGGTTTGGGGAATACTAATTTGGTTTAATTGTAATAATTCTAAGGGGTTGAGGGCAGATTTGGGAACATAAAATGGCTTAATTGTAATACAACTAAGGGACTAGGGGTAATTTGGGCATAAGAAAATGGTAGTTGGGTAGATCTTCTAGAGAAGTGGGGGTAAAATGGGAATTGCACTAGGATGGAAGGTTCTAGAGTGGGGAATTATTGTAATTATTAATAAATGGGCATGGTCAACTGATTAACTACTAAAACAATAAGGACAAATTGCAATAAAAGAGGGACTAATTTGTAATTAATAAAGTTTAAATTTCCCTCCAATTTCAAAGTCTATAAATAGGCAATTTCAGCCTTAATTCAAAAAAGTTTGAGCACCCCAGAAAATTCCAAAAAATATCTGTTATACTTCAGATCTGAAAATTAACACTTTCAGATCACCTTCTCCTCTTTTACACTTCGAATCCATGTCAAAAAACCAAAAAAAAATAATCAGAAAATCAATCAGAAAACCACTAAAAATTAGCATCGCATTAGGCTGATTTTCAGACTTGATTTGAAGTCTATTTGGATAAATTTAAATTATTTTGGTTTGAACTATTGGATTCGAAGATCTGGAAACCTTTCTGATCGGCCTTTGTTTTAAAACTATCTTCCTAGGTTGGAATTGACTTAATGACTGTTATTTGAACTCGTCTGTGTTGCTGTTGATACTGTTGTGCATCTGTTCTTAGTGCTGACCTCAAATCCTGTTGCATTCTGTTGATTTCCAGGTACACACTCGATGTTGCTTTGGTGTAATCTATATGATGAAATAGAATTGATTGCCTTTTGCTGAGGTTTCCATTATATTCAGCTCACTTTCATGTTGTAACTCTAAGACTTGGCTCGATTTTGTCATTTTTATTTGTAGTTGTTTAGCTTTTGTTGCAATTTGAATTGCATCGAATAATGGACTATTTAAGTTTCTAGTTATTTTGTGTTAGTTTTAGCTTGGCAAATGCTTCCTGATTCTGTTAGCTTGTAGCTTTGGACGAGTATATTTTGCACTAACTCGTTGATACAGGTAGCCTGTTAATGAGTTCATTTTAATTGTTCTGTAACCAGTTGTGATCACAATGTGAATCCAGGCTATTGATTTGTTCACTTTGGTATTAGTAAAGTACTCGAGTGATTAGTGTAAATTTCAGTTTGTTTCCAATTGGGATTTGGATAATAGTCGTCGCTAAGTGCTACGAATACAAAAGGATTGATATTAATTTCTATTTTGAAATAATCATCAGCATTCCATCTTTGTTGAATTATTAATATTGAATGAGTATTGCTTTGATCTTTGCAATCTGCAATTAAGAATTGGGCCAACGATTGGCCAATTAAAGGTGCTCAGGCCCAAGGCCTTTCATTTGAGCAGTGTGGAATTCTTGAGTCATTATTGCCCAGAACAAAAGTAAACCAAGAAGTCCTAGCCAAGCATTGATGGGAACTCGATCCCTGGGCAGCCGGCCTTGGGTTGTTGTTTCGCTTGGGACAACCAATTTTTTTTGTTAATTGGGCTCATTGGCCTATCCATTTGGGCCCAGTTCGAAGGTTCCTTCATTTGATTTAACTGGTATTTGGAATTCAAGTTTTGTGTTAGGTAGCGGGTTTTAAAACTAAAAGGCTCGTCCATTTGTTTGGACCCGGATTTGAACTTAAGGCCCGGATTTTGAATATAATTAATTAGGATTTTTCTTTTGCTATTAGAGACAAAAATCAAAAATAGAAAAAAATATAGTTATCTTTTAGGTTTATCCTTTTTTTTTTAAATAAAATGAGGCGAGCATCGCCCAACAAAAATACAAATTGCGGGGCCCTAAATAAAGGTTTAAAATCATTTAGAAAATCGGAAAAGGTCGTTTAGTAAATTTCACGACCCTCCCAAAAGATTACAACACGTTAGTCGCTTTAGGTGCGATTTTAATAATCTTACCTTCCTAATACGGGTGTGCATTTTATGCGACCCAAATCTAAATCTCAACGAAGTCGAAATATGTTGAAGGCCACAGGTGTACTGGTACGGTGTGGTCCGAAACACGTTTTCACGGCGTTGCAATTCTTGTAAAAGTCAATAATAAAGCGAAATATTAATAAATGCACATAAAAATGGAACATATATAGAAATCAGATAAAAACAAATACAACAGTTGAGCGACCGTGTTAGAACCACGGAATTCGGGAGTGCCTAACA
>MU722240.1:0-25843 GCA_026770625.1 Nicotiana glauca
ACATTAAATGCTAAAAATGCAAAGAATACATATTTTTGTGTTTTTCTATTTTCGTAAAACAAATTTAATTACTTTCAATTGTAAATTAAATCCTAAGAATGCAAAATGCGACATATTTTGTATTTTTCATCAATTTAAACACCTAAACACGCATAGACAAAAAATGTAAATAATATAAGAAAAATAAAACAAAAATCCACAAAAATCACACACAACCCAAAACTATTTTATTTTGAAATTTTTGGGAGTATTTCTCATATAGGGCAAAAATCACGTGCTTACAACTGAAATTAATTTAGAATCAATATTAGAACTTACCTTGGATGGTGGAGGAACCTTTAAGGAGTTAGGTTCTTGAGAGCTTCCCATTCTAGAGCAATTGAAGGTCCAACCATGCACCTGGAGGTGCAGTAGGGTAGTAGCACTGCCACAAGTGTGTGGCAGCACAAGGGACCATCTAGGCGTGAACAGAGTGCGCATACTACGCATTGTCTAGTAAAATACACATAACCATTTTCTCAAAAATCCTTTCGGGCTTCACAATATACCATTAGAATGTGATTTCAAAGGGCTACAACTTTCATGTTTTAAGCCTTCCCAAATTTTTAACAGATTTGCATGATACCTTTATATAAGACAGGCCTTCCATAAACTTAGCCGATTTTATCGAATCTTATGCACCTCACTTTCCGTCTTGATTCTAAAACAACTATTTCCATCCATACTCATACCAATAGGAATTCATATGTTTAAGATGTCACATTAATACTCATTTAATACGTTCACACCTAGTTCACATTTACGGAGTGTTACATTATCTCGCCATTAGGATCATTCGTCCTCGAATGGTTGTCCTGACTTTAACTACGGCTAACTTTGGAACTTAAACAGGCCTGGTGGAAACATATGAACACTGAACTTTTATGAACACTTGCATACTAAACTGAATGAATACATGATTACTAAAGTGCTGAGATACTAAATTGAATGACTATTGAGTACATGAAGATTATAATATAAGGTCTGGATGAAAAGGTTAGTTACCTTCAACATTTCTCCAAAACACCTAGTAACTATCATAGCATAATACAAGCCTCACAAGTTATTATGATTGGCATAACATGAAATATATACGTGAATATTGGTCTGCCATGGATGCATGAATACTGAACTAACATGGATATATGAATATTGAACTGGCAAGAATATTTGAGTGCTGAACTAACATAAATATATTCATGCTAATATGGCATGAATATATGAGTACTGGACTGACATGAATTCCGGCACATATCAGAAAGAGGCTGATTAATTAGCCAATCATTGAATTTCTTACTGAATTTAGATCTGTACCAAGAGTAGGACTCCTCTACTATATAAATGGGGTCTGATCATTTTTAAGCATCATGATATTCACGCTACATAAAGCAATGTAATATCTTTCTCTTAAGCTCTCAATACTCTGTTACTCTGTTCATATTTTCCAGTGAAATACTTGTTTGATTCGAAGACGACCTAACTCGAGGATCAAAGCTATACATTTCTTTTGATTTGCTTTATTTCTTTTTGCAGTTAATTTCAATATCAATTTGCATTTTTCTCAGGTTGTATCAAGTAAAATCATGGATCCTTAAAATCACAATATAAATTCAGTTGTTATACGTTTTTAGGGTAAACATATAGTGTGCCCAAACCATGTTTTGGGATGAGCCAAATTTGATGGACATACTCTGTGTGTCGTTGAAACATAAATGCAAAAGAAAAAAAATGAACTTCGTCAAAAGGCAAAAGGCCTAAACTTATCCGAAGAAATGATAATTGAAAATGAAAAAGTAAAAGCTCTAATTAGCACTAGTCTTAAAATTTTATTGGAAGTCATTTTAACTCGTTTAAGCTTGAGTTTAAGAATTTAAATTTTTAAAATTAAAATTTATTTTCTTGTCGGAATAGATAAGGTGCATCTCAAAAAGTTTGAAATTTAATTTTGAGATGTTTTGATGAAGATTTGAGGTAGTTTAAATTGAAATTTGAACCATATTTCAAGTAAAAGATGAACATGGAGATGAGATGTGTATCCTCAT
Source organism: Nicotiana glauca (assembly GCA_026770625.1). Classification (NCBI taxonomy): domain Eukaryota; kingdom Viridiplantae; phylum Streptophyta; class Magnoliopsida; order Solanales; family Solanaceae; genus Nicotiana; species Nicotiana glauca. Next base: position 2,082 of record MU722240.1, read on the forward strand.
GTATCATTTGTGGATTCTATATGTATCAAATGTGTATCTCTTGTATATCCATGTATACATGTGTGTGAGATATATTTTAGATATATTTGGCGAAAAAATATTTTTAAACTCTATTTCCCCTACAAATTTTGATTCTAAACTAGTCCAAATTATCTCCAATCTTCCTCAAATTTTGTATATTTCTTTATCTGTATTTTCAACAAAATTGCCTACGCTTTTTGAATCTTGTCTATCATTAATAATGCATTTAGACTCCAAATTAGTCCAAATCACCTTCAATGTTCCTCAAGTTTTGTATATTGCTTTATCTATGTGTTTCCAATGAAATTGCGTACATTTTTGTATCTTGTATATATATCATTAATTATGCATGTTTACTTCAAACTAGTCCAAATCACCTTTAATCTCTCTCAAATTTTCTATATAATCTTATTTATGTGTTTGAGCAAATTTCAACCATACTCATTAAAATTTTTTTTTTTTTTTTGCCTAAGTTTCTTTTAATGTTATATATCACTACGAATAACTTTTTATGGCTATTTAATTTTTGGTAGCATAACTTAATGGCTAATTAATGGTAAGTATTATTTGGTTGTGGCTATTCTTGTTATTTGCTCAAAAGGAAATTATTTATAAGAATTAAATATTTTTAATAGTGTGATCTCTTTTAAGAAAAATCGTACGGACTTAATCGAAACAAACATCATCACACTACATTTAAAAATTGTCTTTGAGTTGCTTTAGCCTAATAGTTTGTATCATGTCATTGTAGATTTAATCAAAGAGTACAATGAAATACGTTAAAATTTAATACAAGTTCTAGAGATGATCGAACCCGAACCCCACACGTCAAAGGCTTTGGGAATCTAGAGATATGCACAGTTGACCTTTTAAGCTGCACTTTCCATTGACATGCTTCATCAAAAAAATAATTATGCCAGATATATAAATTAATAAAATTAAATTAAATAATAACATGGGCTGATTAGAATACTAGCTGGAGAGACAATTTTAAGAATCAGATGAACTACTACAAATTATTTATATCATTATGTCAAGCAGACATAGAAACAAAGTGAACAGTTCTGGTAACGTTGTTTCATGTAAGGGCTAATATTTTTATCTTACCAAGGTACACCATGACTTGAGCTTTTGTTCCGCGAGACAATCATGACTCGTGCAATTAAAATATTTCAGTTATATACGTTTACGATGTTATAATTATTTTTTACTATAATCATGACTCCTCCAAACTGATCCGACCCGGAAGAAGAGAAAGAAAGGGCAATCTCAGAAAGGCCTTCGCAGAGCTTAGCTTTAGGGGAATACTTTTTGTGGTCTTGTCCATGGAAAAGTCAAGTATTCTACGCAGGCTTGATTTAGCGGAATTTTTGCTTTAAAGAATGCTTTCAAGCTAGAAATTAAACCACGGATAGCTTTATTTGACAATTAGCTCGAAATCGGACCCGTCACTCCGGAATATAAGATAAGATACAGTTCTTGTACTGCTTGATTGACTGGTAAGAAAGAGCTTCCATAAAAACTAGAAGACTCTTATATGTACCACCACATCATTGCATGCAAGGGGGGCTCGCTCGATTCGCAGATTGGTCCGACTCGTAATTCACTTCTGACCCCGTGTTCGATAGCCCGACCATACTGATGTTAATTGTGGTTACATTCATAAGTTGCTTGGTCCATCTTTATTCCATTTCACATATGTTTGAAGATCCGCATAGCCCTCGATTTATGTGTTATTTATTCATTCCTGCTTTTTTATGCCAATATTGGTGACCGGAGATAACTCTCTTCAATTATTCTTGGAATGGGAGGGAGTAGGTCTTGCTTCATATTTGTTAATTCATTTATGGTTTACACGACTTCAGGCAGATAAAGCCAATATGTAATAGCAGGTTAATTATTATTTTTATCAACTAACCAATTAATATTTATCATAGAGATAAACTATAATTACCTTATAAACTATATAATTAAAGAAATATTTCGTATGTCATTAGTGTATAAAACTTACAGTTATACTTGTGATCCAGCAGGGTATACTTAACTATTGAATATTAGACAGATACTCGCAGAAATATAATTTTCCTTTTCTTTTACCTTTGGATTCCTAACCTAGTTTTTACTATTTCGGGTCGTTTCGATGCAGTGATTGGTTAAGTTATTAGTTCTTTTTATAGATTACGCAATTAATTTTTTAATACGATCTAATTGTAAATTGCTGATCTGAAGAGGATTTTGTCGATGTGACAACACATTTTGTCTCTTTGTCGCCCTATCAAAACACCGAGAATATTGGCATATGTTATCTTAGATTCTTTCCCTATAATTTTCTTAGTAGTTAGTATTAATAATACCCTATTTTCAATTACTGTTACTAACCTTATACATAAATATAATAATGCTAGTGTGAAATTTTTATTGGTTTCTACCTATCATTACTTTATCATTGTCCCCTCGTTATGTGGTTTTTGCATTGGTTTCCTGTAGGATCTTTCTATAGTTTCATATCTGCGGAAACTGATGGAGACATCGTCACAAAATCTTACTTACTAATACGCCGTATAAATTATATTTCCACGTTAGTACAACAAGCTTTCCGTAGATTTACCTAAGGGGATGAAAGGAGATAAAATGAAATGGATAGAGAACTATGAGGTTTTAAGTTTTAATTTTAACAAAATTAAAAATGTTGGGATCGAAATAACGAAGCAACCAAAGAAAACTTATGCAGAAAGAAGAAATACGAAGGAGGAACTCAATATTGTTATTGAAACAAATATGGCTATATATATAGCCTTACATAACCGTTGTCTAAGCTAAAACTATATTTTCTAGAGTCTAACTCGACAAACAAAGAAATCTAATAGCATTAGGAAGCTAACAATAAAAAACTCCTAACAGTTCCTCCCTTAAACTGAATGCTATGAGCACTCAGTTTATCTTAGACTTAAAGCAAACTCCCAACAGTTCTCACAACTTCAAGAAGGCATCTAGCTTGGGGGCTTTAGTCATCACATCAGCTAATTGTTCCTTTGTACCGCAGTAAACCAATTCCACAATGCCTTCTCTTAACGATCCGACTGGTTGTTTTGAGCTTTAGCGTCCATTCACTGGGTTGAGACTTTGAGTAGCTTCATATTATGTATTATGACTTGCATGTATGGTTAGTTTCGGTTTTCAAGCTATTCAGGATTGATTTGGAAGAATGATTATTGTTTTAGAAGCTTTAAGTTGGAAGAATTGACCAAGAGTTGACTTTTGATGTTATTGGACTCCAATTGGTGTTCCGAGACTTTGGATAAGTTTATATAGTTTAATTCAACTTGTGATGTGATTCTTTGAGCTAACAAAGAAACAACCGACCAAGATAGAGATCTTGAAATGAAAACGCAGTTTGTGGTCCGGTTTCAAGAAACAACGTATATCACGTTTTAGGACTCGAAATCTGATTATTCAAAAATGAGGTGAAAGATGACGATATGAACTGTAAGAAAGGCTATTTGCTCATACGAAACAAGTAAATATTGATGCAACACTAATTCAATGAAAGTTATGATTCTATGATATTAAAAGAACGAATTTAGATCAAGAAACGTGTTTTTGCAAGATCAAGAACTAAACAAGTTCCTAAAATCACCAATTGGAATCAATTAACATGATAAAGAAATGCCACACACAATTGAAAATAATATAAAGACTATCACCACCTTGCTTGGAACAAAAAATAAGGATAAAGAAGAAAAAATAGAGAAAAACACTCTATTGAAAATTAGAGTCAACCTCAAGAAACGTAAATCTCTTCTACAAGGCAAGAGAACCCTTTATATAGCCTTAGAGTCTCTTCTTTGATGACTACAATTCCTATTCTAATAAGAAAATAAAATAAATAAAGATAAGGAAAGTAAAATCCCTATTCTACAAGGAAAAGAAACTAGAATCATCCTACTAAAAAGTCCTTATTCTAAAAGGAACAAAATAAATCATATTTTAAGAGGGAAGGAATTTTCACTTCTTGAAATAAATCTTGAGCTTCTTGGACTTCTTGCATTTCTTGAAAATAAGTGCATATGTTTAGACTTGAGCTTTAAAACATCATCTTTGCCACAATTAATAAAACTCAACATATATTATTCGTTTAATCATTCTCTCGTGGTTGAGAAAGACTCGTCCTCGAGTCTAAAAGCTCAACAAATGGCACAAGATTGATGGCTTCCATGATTTGATTGAACTCATATTTACTAGGCTCTAAGTTGCATTTTTCTAACCTATCAAAGAGCTTTATCGTGTGTAACAAAGTTTAGCAAGTAACCAAACTAAATCTCACTTTCTCAATAGTATCTTTGTACCAATATTTCTATAATGAATCCTCTTAAATCGATTTTTAAACACTAACCCATAATCATAAGTTATTTTCTTTTGATCTTCAAGAATCCTTAACTTCTCAATGTCAATGTGGTAATTATAGGATATGCCCAAATAAGTCAATTTAGCACCACAAAATCCTTTAAAATAATCAAATTCAAACACCTTTGGATCAAGCTTGGAGATCGAAGTACATCTTCTTGAGAATTCATTAGCAACAATGCTCTCATATTTAACTAGATCAAAATCATTGATGGAATTTATGTTAAGATTTCCTGTTCCTAGATATGCTTGATAAATATTCATCATTTGGAGGCTCTAAAAAAGCGGGAACAAAATCTAGACTCAAATCCTCCACTATAGACTCCTTTTTAAGCAACCATTCCTCTTGTGTTTGCAAAATTTTATGGACTTTTGGTTTAATGCAATACGTTGCCTCGTTTGAAAAGATGGAATCAACAATCAAATTTATATTGTTTTCCGCATCTCTATTAGGTGAAAAGTTAATCTCACACATGGGATGCTCCAATAGATCATCATCAAACTTCGGAGGTAAATTCTCAACTTGCAGATCTAGTGCTTGCTCCTCCTCTTTGTGCTCTTCCATAGTAATATCAACGCTCAAAGATTTTCTCTATTTATTGGACCAATTGTTTGTAATTTGGTCATAAAAGAATCATCCTTGGACTTCAAACTTTTAGCAATTTCTTCTAGATTCAATGGTACTAAAATAATCTCACGTTCATCCTTTGTAAAAGAATAGGTATTAAGGTCTTCGTCATATTTAGCACGCCTATAATACACCCATGGTCTTCCAAGTAATAACTGACAAGCATCCTTCTCTACGTCACATTAAATCTTGTCTTTATAGATCTTACCAATAGAAAAGATAGTAGGCATTGACGAGTTACCTCTAAAATTCATCATTTTCAACTTTGATGTTGTAAGGATATGGATGAATTTTTTTTGACAAACCAATTTTAATTACCATCTCTTCATAAATAATGTTTATGTGACTCCCACGATCAATGATCAATGAACAAACTTTTCCAAGGGAGGTACATCTAGTATGGAAAAGAGATTCTTGTTGCCACAGTTCTTTATCTTCGTGAACCAAGAATGTTCCTCTTGGTTGAATCTTGGCCATGATAGGTTATAGTTGTGATGTTTTATACTTCAATACCACACAAGAGGGTGGCTGATTTGTGTGGTACCCAATTTTTGCTTAACTGAACTATAGAAGGACCTGGTTCTTTGATGTGTTCCAACTACTACTGTTTGCGGAATAATAAGTAAAGAAAATAAAAAATACATATATTTTTACGTGAAAAATACCTGGCTCAAAAAGTGAAAAAATTATGACCTACTACTCAGTAGGATTTTTCCAAACTTCTACTAAAATCACTGAGCCAAAACAGCATTTACAAAACTCTTTGTAAACCTAAGGATTAAATCTAATCCCGTTGTGGCACACAGCCTCAACTGTTGCGACAACTTCAAGTTAACTCTAACTTGAACACTCTAGGTACCTAATATAATTGCTTCTACAAAATCTGAAAGGTACAATGTAAAATCACTTACTAAAATTGAACTAGGATAAATGATAGACACTTGGAACTGGTTCTTCTATCTTGTTCAAGTAGCTTCAGGATTGTACGTTTGAATCACACATAAATTTCTTGCAAAATTGCCTTACTCTTTTGCTCTCAATTTAGTTTTAACTTCTGCTTATGTGAATTGCCTGTAAAATAAAACAACATTGATATTTAATGGGTTAGTAATTAGAGATTGACTGGGAAACAGATTCTACTCTTCTATCATAGAAGAGTTCTAGTTGATCTCATATTCTAACACTATCATCTTCCTGAACTATGTTCTCTTCATGAAGGAGTCTTTCTCTCCTTATCCAATATGCAACCTTTTCGATCAGAACAAGAGATATTACTTCTGATAAGTTAGATTTATCTCCTTCACGTGCATCTCACATGTTTGGGTTGATGATGACTGTGCTTCACAAGATGGACCTGGTCCATGTCTGAGTTTTTTTGTCAGTCTTCAAAATTTCACTTGTACTTGGGCCAACAAATTCTCCCTTTTTGATGATGACAAACTCTGTGCTTTTTACTTACTTGGATCTTGTACGAACTCAGCTTAACCATCAATACTAAGTTTAGAAAATTCACTTATCATCAAGGAACATGCTAATTAGGTTATAAATATCACTTATTCAGAATATGTAAAGAACAATATCTCTTCCCCCTTTTGGCATCATCAAAAAGTTGCATACAAAGTGTGAGCCCCATATTTTAATAAGTACTCATGGCCACTGGGGCAACTGCAAGTGCAATCATGGATTAATCATCAATAATCAAGCAAACATATTTCAACTATCAAGGAAAGATTAACATTTAACAAGAGAAAAAATAGTAGATATCATTGATAGAAGATATGTTGTTACCACAATCCACAACTAGAAAGCAAAAATATTCAAAACATGAGCAAAAAAAGAAGGAAAAATCCCTAATCCGGGTCACTGAAGGTACTAGACAGGTTCAGGAGATAAAGGCTAGAATACCTAAGGCTTAGGAGAGCTAGAGGGTTGGTTTTGGGCTTTTCAGCATATTGGGAAGAATTCCATCATTCTTCTCCTTTTCCTTGATGAGCTCAGTTCTGAGGGAATCCCTCTCAGATTCCACCTCTGTCACACGAGCCTTTAGCCTAGCTATCTCAGCATCCTTGGCTTCACTTTCCTGAACAAGAGCCCTGACTTTACTATTGATAGGAGTCTTCTTGGATGAACCATGTTCATTTGGGATGGCATTGACTATGTAGTCACAAGCAAGCAGAGTATTAATGCCAAAGTAGTCCTTGCTTGAGGCCATTTCCCATTTCTTCATAGGCATCTTGCACCTATCCAGAACCGTAGTCAGAATAAAGCCATAGGGGTAGCATGAGCCTTGGAGCCATTGATGACCATGTCCATTAGCTTGATGATGAATGCATGCCAGTTAATTTGCCTTCCACTTTCAAGTCACTCCATCAGAACTAAGTCCATATAATTTGCAATATGCCTTCTCTTCTGCCTTGGCAGTAGGCACTTGTTAACAAACTCAAAAAGAACCTTTTCGTGTGGCTTAATTTAACTCTTCTGCACTAACTTGGCCTCATTCACTCCTTCAACATCACAAAAGTTCCTAGTGACTGTATGGACAGATGGAAGAGAATCCAGACTTGTCCATCTCTGTCTAGTGTAATCATCATACCCCTCAGCAGGGATGTCTAGTATCTCTCCCAGTTTCTCTACATCAAAGGTCACTTGAACTCCTTTGACTTTGCTTGTAACCCTGCCATCCTTCACTTGAGAATTCTCCATGAGTTCAATAATTTCATTTCTGGCTGATCTACCATCCATCTGAAGGATCATGTCCTTCCAGTCCTGAACAGCCAATGTGCCAACCAAACGAACCATCCCTGGTTCCACCAAATCTTTCAACGATCTTCCCTTTAAAAATTTTCTTTTGCCAAAGATGGCAAGCTTTTCTTGTTCACCATCAGACTCATTTTCTTCTTCACCACTCCATTCCTCTTCTTCTGAAACTTTAACTTGTTTACTTTTCACTGCATACATTGTCCTCTTGGCCAATGAAGGTTCTGCAACCTCAGACACAAAGGAAGACTTCTTGGAAGAAGTCTTGGACTTTTTGGGCTTGGGGGTCTGAACTTCCACTGTTGGAACCTTCTCCTGTTGGACCTGTTCCATCTCCTCAACATCAATAGCTTCTGAGGACTCTGCAACCTTACCCTTTCCTTTATCTATCCTTTTCTTCTTACTTTCAACTAAAGCCTTTTATAGATCACTCTAACTCTATTTCACCCTGTTTTTTGTGGCTCATCCCTTTGGAAAGGAAGTTTTAGTAAGTGTTGGGGAGGCATCTTTTCGTTTCTTAGAAATTTTAGGAGCAATAGGGGCTTTTGGTGTGAGAGTTCTCCTCTTCTTTTGATCGTAACTGTAACGACCCGGCCAGTTGTTTTGAGCTTTTGCACTTTGCTTGCCAGTTCTCAAGCATGACTATCCCTGTATTATGCGTTGTGACTTATGTAAGTCGCCCGTTTTGGTTTTCAGGTTAATCGGAATAGACATGTAAGGATAATTCTCAGCTGGAAGCTTTAAAATTGAAAGGTTTGACTCAATCTTGACTTTTTAGTATTTGATCACGGATTTAGATTTTTATGATTTTGTTAGATCTGTTAGGTGATTTGGGACTTAGGAGCGTGATCGAAATGTAATTCGAAGGTCCGTAGTAGATTTAGGTTTGAATTGGCGAAATTAGATTTTTGGCATTCTCCGATTGATATGTGAGATTTTGACATAGTGGTCGGAATGGGATTTCAGAAGTTGAAGTAGTTTCGTTGTTCCATTTGGAATGTATGTGCAAAATTTTAGGTCATTGGGACGTAGTTTGGTTGAGTTTTTTTTTATCAAAAGCGTAAGTTAGAAGATTTTTAGAATTCTTAGTCTTGAATCCGATGCAAATTTGGTATTTTGATGTTATTTTGAGTGTTCTGAAGGTTGTAACAAGTTTGAATGATGTTAAGGGATATGTTGGCATATTTTGTTGAGGTCCCGAGGGCCTCGGGTGAGTTTCGGATAGGTTTGGATTGTGTTGCGCTCATTTTTCTTATATTTTGACGCCGTTACTTGATCATTTTGAACAAATGAGCTCTGATTTCTCATTGATTGAAGCATTAGATCCGTATCATAATTACGGACCCGTAGCAAAAAGAATCATCGAATTTGGACATCGTATGAGTATTTTATGGTCATTTTACGAAGAATTAGGTTGTTAAATTTTTTTCATTTTAATTACGAAATTGTCACTGACGGCATATTTAAAAATCTACACTATTTGCAAATATTAAAACTGACATATCGCATTCATTATAAATTCAAATTGAGTGATTCAAAAGCTTAACTTGACAAAAATTTTACAAGGAATCCATTGGCGAAATAAAATACGAGTTTCAGAATCGTTTGACATGAGAAATTACGCTGGAAGAAAAGTATATAAAACTAGGGTTTGTTCACTCAGTCATATTTTGAGTTGGGGAGCTCGGATTTTGGTGATTTTGGATACCATATGGATTGGGGTAAGTATTCTATACTCGATTTTGGTTATATTTCATGAATCCATCTTCGTTTTTGGTATTTGATTGATGATTTCAAAGTGAAATTGAGAGAGTTGGGGCTTGAGATTACGAGACCTTCTAGGGATGATTTGAACGGTCAAACGAACTCCAATGTTTGAGTTCTTTTGTGTACGGACTAGTGAGATGGTGAAGAACATTTTTTGTTTAAAGTTTGTCCAGTTCCGGGATGCGGGCCCGGGGTCGGGTTTTGACTAATTTCGGGTTTTGTGATTAAAGTTGATATTTTTCAATTAATATGCATTCGTTAAGCATAATTTGATGATAAATATCTGAACTTGGTAGATTTGGAGCACTCGAAAGTTGGGTCGATAGGCAAGCGTGTTGTAGAGTGCTTTTCAGGCTAGTTTGAGGTGAGTAATAATTTTAAATGATGGTGTGAGGGTATGAAACCACGGATTGCACATCGTTATGTTATATTAAGGTGACGCACATGCTAGATGACGAGTGTGGGGTCGTGTACTGTTAGGGATTGTGACAAAGTCCATCCCAAATGATTGTTTTTACTGCATATTTGATTGAAAACTAATTGCTATCATCATGTTTGGGATGAATGCCATATTTGGGCCTCATGCTAACTATGTGAACCCTTTGGGTATTTTTATTGATATTTCCTCACTGATTTGACTTTAAACTTGTACTCAGTTATGCTATATTATACTGTTTTCGAATACTCAGCCATGTTTACTCTGCCTTAACACTTGAAATGATATTTCAAATGATATTTTGGGCTGAGCATCATATTTTACTGTTGCCCGAGTGGCTTTTGTGATTTTTGACTGAGTAAGGCTGAGGGACTGTGTTGTGAGGATAACTCTTGGGTCGGGCTGCACGCTGCAGCGGTGATGCACTGATTTTGATTTTGAGGCCGAGGGCGTGAGATATGTATGCCACGAGGTGGTTTGTTGATTTGAGGCTGAGAGCCTAGAGATGATGCCATGATATGGCTTGGGCCATAAGGGTCCCCTCCAGGAGTCTGCACAACCCTAGTGAGCGCGGGTACCCATTGTGATGTGAGATATAACTTGATGGGCTGGTATGGTTCTAAGATATAGCCCGAGTGGCTGGTATTGTTCTGAGATATTGCCCGAGGGGCGGATTTGTGGACATTGTGCCCAAGGGGCGAACCTTTATGTGTTTATCTTTCTTATTTACCTGTCATTTATCTATTTGATTGTGTAATTGTGCCAGAGGGGCATGTTTTCTATGCTTATATGTTCTAATTGCTTTGCATTCAATTGCTTTAACTGTTGAAAATCCATTTTTGAAGAAGTTTAAACTGAGCTAAGGTGCTTAAGAGATTTCACATCTTCATTGCTTTCTTACTGATTTCGTACTGCTTCTATACAACATATGTATGTACTTTTCACGATTAGCTATCTCTCAGTCTTTAGTTATGATTGTTACTCACTGAGGTAGAAGTACTCACTTTACTTTATGCACCTTGTGTGCAGATTTAGGTGTTTCTGTACTCGGCAGCGGGTATTGGTTACTCAGAGGCAGAGTCATTGGGGTTTAGCAAGATAGCTTCCCGACGTTCGCAACACTGCTTTTCTCCCTTATTATTTCATTAGACTGTATTTAGTACACTTTAGATTATTGATGTTTTCAGACCTTAGTTGATGCTCATGACTACTGATACCCCGATGTCGGGCTGTGTTGGGTTTGTTTTTCGCAAATTATATTGTTTACTGCTTAGTTTTGAGATTAAATTGTGTTTAAGACTTAATACTTATCATATTATTGCCTAAGATTGAAATAAGAATGTGTCGGCTGGCCTTGTCTTCATGAGAGACGCCATCATGACCGGGTTTTTGTTTTGGGTTGTAACAAGTTGGTATCAGAGTCTAGGTTACATAGGTCTTACGAGTCATGAGCAGGTTTAGTATAGTCTCGCGGATAGGTACATAGATGTCTGTATTTATCCTCAAGAGGCTACAGAAACTTTAGGAAAAACTTTGCATTCTTGAATTCTTATCGTGCGTCTTTGATTCAGCTTGAAGAGTAACTCTTGAAATTCCTTACATGCGTTTGTATGTGCATATAAGCACTTAGTATCATATGTGTACCGATGGCTTGTGATTCCCTGATCGAGGGGAGAGGTATGATCTTTATGTGTTGATATTGGGCCAGTCCGGAGGACTCGAGGCCGGATTGTTTTGCCTATAGCTTGATCATCGAGGTGCTGATTGTGTGAGCACGTGTTTTTGAACTTGTATGTTTGGTAGCGTCCCTATTAGCAGAAGTGATGGCGGGATGGCCATGCGATGAGTACGTTATGACTGCAAGGTGTATTCATATGATTTGGAACGACGAGAATGGTCTGTTGGAGGATAGAAGAATTATTATGTGCTTGATTTCCATCGTGATTTGAGGTATAGCCCTGAGTTATAGGTGCATGAAGAATCTTTTTATTTTTCCTAGTTCGGAGTGAAGTAAATTTCATGATTGCGGTATGAGTTCAGACTCAGGAAGACTAAGTGACTGCATAATGTTTATGACGGTGGAAGGCATGCAAAAATGTTAGTTTGAGGCAAAGCATGTGGGTTATCTCATGCGGAGCATTTTGAGTTTGTGTGATCCTTATGTTGTCTATTAGAAAATCTCATTTACAAGTGAAATATATGTGTTGAAATTTAAATTTGTGTCACTTAAGAGAGTGGGCTTGACTGTTTCAAGGACAAATGTGAGATTTGCAGAAGATTTAAAGTACCAGATGGTTTGTGTTTTACGAGCTTATGAAGGATTGAGTTTAATCTCACTATGGCATTAGGGCAGCAATAAAGTATATGTGTTCTGAGTTATTGTGTGTGTTTTGATATATCGTTTCGAGCCAAGTGGGGGAGTTTGCTATTGATTAGCTAATTGAATGGGTATGTGCTATGTTGGTTCCAATTTGAGGCATGTTGGTGAATCAGTTATGGTTTGCGGAGATTGAGCCGAGGATGGCTCGAGTAAAGGAAAAATTTTGACTAAGGTAAGGATATATCATGCTTCATAGGTGTTTGAGAATCACAGAATGTCATGAGTTGTTGTTGATAAAGAATGTTCAGTGTATAGAAAAGAAAGTGGCTTGGTTCCATCAAGGTAAGGTTATATGCTGCAGTGTCAGAAGTTCTAATGAGGCGCAGGTTGTTCAGTTTTTTTGAATGAGTTAATTGCGGTTCGAGTAGAGTGGATGACTCTCGAGAATAGTTCTAATGTGCTCAAGATATTGCATGTAATAATTGGGGTTTTCAAGTTGTATTTTTGGCTAGAAACTGAGGTTTGCATTTGGAGGGTGTCAAGATTTGTGGTAGTTCTATATCAATTATGGGATTCTATATGTCAGTATTAGGAAGGTAATGTCTTCAAATTCGCAGAAAGTCTTTTCCGGGTAGGTATTTTGAACGTGGTGCTTTTGGGAACATTTAACAGAGTATTCAGCGGGTTATGAGCCTTAGACTGTGTGGTATTATGCTTGGGTCTCGTGTGTCATGTCTGGGTTGAGGAATTGTAATGCTATAGCAAAAAGGAGTATCAAGTTGAAGGTGAAATCAGAGGAAACTCGGATAGATGGGATTGATTAGTAGTAGGCCAAATCAGTATGGAAAGGATATGATTAGTTCTTTGGATATTTATGAGGTAATGAGCTTCTACAGGTATTTTGTGGCAATGCTCTTAGGTTCTACTGGCCTGCGTAGCTTGGTTGAGTTAGAAGGATTCAGTCATATCAGGTTTTTGTGAAAAAGGGAGACAGAGAGTTCTTGATGATTTCTACTGCGGTTAGAGATGCGTATTTTCTGCGAGTTTAAGAAGCATGGAATGTGTAGTGATTTTCTTCTGAATGGTACCAATGGAAAGTTCATGGTTGGTTCGTTACATAGTTGCTTGTGGCTCAGAAGGGATATGAAGTTCTCATGTTATACTAGGATGGTATGTTATATGCAATATGTTGTGGAAGATTGAGATTGCGTGTGCAAGGTTACGGTTCAGTTCCTAAAGGAAGGTCATAAAACTCTTAGGCAGCGGGAAGCTTTGGATAAATAGAGAAATGAGCTTCAGATGATTAGGGAAATGATCTTTGGACGATTAAGGAAATGGTATTGCCAATTTGGGTGATTTAACGAGGGTATACTTTTCATAAAAAGGTAATGTGATTAAGTTGAGGGTACTTCGGTAGTATTGCAGCACTTTCTTGTTCGATCGATTGCTGATATTCGAGTTTGCTTGGTGGAATGGAAGAATAATAAGAGTATCTCTCATGGGAATGATTGGGTATTTGAGTTGTGTTGTATACTCGAACAGTGGAATTGGGATCGGACACGGTGATTCGTGTGTTATATGGAGTTGGAGACTGGGAGTTCTCATATTTAAACTATGTTGTTGTTGTGGGTCATATGTATCGACACTGTATAGTGGCTATCGGGGTTTGGAGACCCGAGTGGATCTTTTGCTACTTGATATATTAGATTTTGGATGTAATATTAGGTATAGACTAGTAGTTTCAGTGTTGTGTCATTCTGAGCTATTGCGCTAAGGCAATGACATTGGCTAGGTCGGGAATGCCACGGATTGAGTGGCGAGATTTTATGTTTGTAGTAGGGTGGTTTTATGTTTTGAAGACCAGCGGACGACTGGTATGAATTACCTTTCATATTCGGGCTTTCGTGATGGATGTCAGTGTTGAGGCTACTACCATTGATTTAGTTATGGTAGTGAGGGACTTTTCGGATGTGTTCTTATGGTCGGGCATGTCGCCGGGCAAGGTTGTTTATTTTGGTATTGATTTGATGTCAAACACCGTATCATATTTCACGGACAAAGTTAAAGGAGTTGAAGGAGCAACTTCAGGGTTTCCTCGATAAGGGGTTCATGGGTAGGCCAATATGGATGTGTGTTCTAACTTGAGCCGGCTTGGTTGGCTCCAAGTTGTAATATTGAGGGATGTGTTGATTCGATTATTATTGAACTTATCATTAATATGGGGAGATCTATGAGTTACCTTTCTGTGTTGTGAGGCATTATGTAACAACAACAAAAACAACAGCCAAGCGTATTCCCACAAGTGGGGTCTAGGGAGGGTAATATGTACGCATACTTTACCCCTACCCCATGGGGTTGTGAGGCATTATGATGTGTTGTTATAGGCACATATAGTGTTGTTCTATTGGGGTTTCATAGTGGAAGTCGAGCGAGAAGAATAATTGGGTGTTGCTTGGTGAATGACGTATTGATTATGTCTTTTCGGGTTTGTGTGGTGTATGTTATTTTCTTCACCATGGGTATGATGATTTGCTTTGGTTCCAGGCATCAAATTGGGTGTGGTTGTTAGTTTAGAACATAGTGACTTGAGGTGTTTCATGTGGACCAGTGTTTGGATAGGTTATTGGAGGGAAGTTAGGTGGAGGTATGACCCTCCGGGTTAGATTTGCGTATTCTATTTCTATGATGTAAGATGGGTTCTCAGCATTTTTGTTGTTGTGGTACCGGTGAGCTTGCGGTACAGCTCTTTCATTTAAGTCACTTTCATGATTTGAGTATGTTTGGATTGTTTCTTATTGGTGTGTGGATTGCACAAGTTGCGGCTTTAGTCTACATTGAGGTGTCTATCACCAAAGTGGTTGTGTCAGATTAGATGAGATCGTTGAGATATTTAATGAATACGAACGGATTCGATTTCAGCATGTTGGAAGGATAAATATCATGGTTCGGTCAAAAATTTGCTTGCCCAAGGAGAAGTGGCTTCCTGAATGGTTGATCTGAGAGATGGTTATGGTTTATTGCGTGTTTCTTTTATCATTGGCAGTACATGAAAGTGTTGGAATGAGACTTTAGTTAATAAGAGGTTTTCTATTGGTATTCGGTTCTTGTGTGCAGCTGTTGTAATTAGAAGTTATCGCAACAAGCATTTGAGTTATGTGGTATATCATGTAATTTCACTTGAGTTTGTAGGTATGGGTTATTACAGTTTGTACGGGCTTATTCGCCATATAAATGCGAGATTCTGATCGCATTGAAGATTTCAGAAGTGAAAATGTGGTTCTATGGTTTATGGGCTAGATTGGATTGTGAAATTTCAGTTGCTAGGTGTTATCGGACATATATGAGATAGGATAACGTGGGATCACCCCCGGATTTATGCATGGTAAGACTATTTAGCGATTGGTTGGATTTTTGAACAACTCTGGTCATGTTCGAGGCCGAACATATGTTTAAGTGGGGAGGATGTAACGACCCGACCTGTTGTTTTGAACGTTTGCACTTTGCTCGCCAGTTCTCTGGCATTACTAGCCGCGTATTATGCATTATGACTTATGTAAATCGTCGGTTTTGGTTTTTAGGTTAATCGGAATAGACCTGGAAGGATGATTCTCAGCTGGAAGCTTTAAATTTGAAAGGTTTGACTCAATCTTGACTTTTTAGTATTTGATCATGGATTTAGATTTTTACGATTTTGTTAGCTCTGTTAGGTGATTTGGGACTTAGGAGTGTGATCGGAATGTAATTCGGAGATCCATAGTAGATTTAGGCTTGAATTGGCGAAATTGGATTTTTGGCATTCTCCGGTTGATAGGTGAGATTTTGACATAGTGGTCGGAATGGGATTCTGGAAAAAGCAGTACTTTCGTTGTGCCATTCAGGATATGTGTGAAAAATTTCAAGTCATTCGGACGTGGTTTGGTTGGGTTTTTTATCAAAAGCGTAACTTAGAAGATTTTGGAATTCTTAGGCTTGAATACGATGCACATTTAGTATTCTGATGTTGTTTTGAGGGTTCCAAAGGTTGGAAATAGTTTGAATCATGTTATGTGATATGTTAGCATGTTTGGTTGAGGTCCCGAGGGCCTCGGGTGAGTTTCAGATAGATTTGGGTTGTGCTGCGCTCGTTTTTCTTATGTTTTGACATCGTTTCTTCAAGTATAAATAATATCATATTGAACAAATGAGCTCCGATTTGTTCATTGATTGAAGCATTAGATCTGTATCATAATTACGGACCCGTAGCAAAAAGAATCGTCGAATTTGGAGATCGTATGAGAATTTTATGGTCATTTTACTAAGAATTAGGGAGTCAGACTTTTTCAGTTTAATTGCGAAATTGTCATTGACGGCGTAGTTAAAAATCTACACTATTTGCAAATATGAAAATCTACATATCGTATTCATTATAAGGTCAAATTGAGTGATTCAAAAGCCTAACTTGACTAGAATTACACAATGAATCCATTGGAGGAATAAAAATACAATTTTCAGAATCGTTTCGTGTGAGAAACGAGGTAGAATAGCTGGCAGAAAAATATATAAAACTGGGGTTTGTTCATTCAGTCATATTTTGAGTTGGGGAGCTCGGATTTGGGCGATTTACACCATATGTATTGGGGTAACTATTCTTTACTCGATTTTGGTTATATTTCATGAATCCATTTTCATTTTTGGGATTTGATTGATGATTTAAAAGTGAAATTAAGGGAGTTAGGGCTTGAGATTATGAGACCTTCTAGGGATGATTTGAGGGGTCAAACGAACTCCGCTTTTCAAGTTCTTTATGTGTACGGATTCATGAGAAGACGAAAAACATTTTGGTTTAAAGTTTGTCCAGTTCCAGTATGCGGGCCCGGGGGTCGGGTTTTGACTGATTTCGGGTTTTGTGCTTAAAATCGATATTTTTCAATTGGAATTCATTTGTTTAGCATAATTTGATGATAAAAATCTGAACTTGGTTGATTTGGAGAACTCGGAAGTAAAGTCGAGAGGCAAGCGTGTTGTAGAGTGCTTTTCGGGCTAGTTCGAGGTGAGTAATGATTTTAAATGATGGTCTGAGAGTATGAAACCCCGGATTGCACATCGTTGTCCTTTGTTGAGGTGACGCACATGCTAGATGACGAGCGTAGGGTCGTGCACTATTGGAGATTGTGACATAGTCCATCCCAAATGATTGTTTTACTGCGTATTTGATTGAAAACTAATTGCTATCATCATGTTTTGGGCTGGATGCCATATTTGGGCCTCGTGCTAACTATGTGAACCCTTTGGGGATTTTTACTGATATATCCTCACTAATTTGACTTTAAACTTGTACTCAGTCATGCTATATTCAACTATTTTCGAAAACTCAGCTACGTTTACTCTGCTTTAACACTTGAAATGATATTTCAAATTATATTTTGGGCCGAGCATCATATTTTACTGTTGCTCGAGTGGCTTATGTGATTTTTGATTGAACAAGGCCGAGGGCCTGTGTTGTGAGGATAACTCTTGGGTTGGGCTTCCCACCGCAGTAGTGATACACTGAGTTTGATTATGAGGCCAAGGGCCTGAGATATGTATGCAACGAGGTGGCTTGTTGGTATGAGGTTGAGAGCCTAGAGATGATGCCACGAGATGGCTTGATATTGCGCTTGGACTGTAAGGGGCCCCTCTAAGAGTCTGCACACCCCCAGTGAGCGCGGATACCCATTGTGATATGAGATATGACCTGATGGGCTGGTATGGTTCTGAGATATAGCTCGAGGGGCTAGTAATTTTTTGAGATATTGCTCGAGGGGCGAATTTGTTGACATTGTGCCCAAGGGGCGAACCTTTATATGTTTATCTTTCTTATTTACGTGTCATATATCTATTTGATTGTGTAATTGTGCCCGAGGGGAGAATTTTCGATGCTTATATGTTATAATTGCTTTGCATTCAATTGCTTTAATTGTTGAAAAGCCATTTTTGAAGAAGTTTAAACTGAGTTAAGGTGCTTAAGAGATTTCACAACTTTATTTCTTTCTTACTGGTTTCGTATTGCTTCTATACAACATATTGATGTACTTTTCACGATTTCCTATCACTCAGTCTTTATTTATGATTGTTGCTCACTGATTTGGAAGTACTCACTTGACTCCCTGCACCTTGTGTATAGATTCATGTGTTTCTGTACCCGGTAGCGGGTATTGGTTGCTCAGAGGCAGAGTCATCGGAGTTTAGCAAGGTAGCTGCCCTACATTCGCAGTACTGTTTTTCTCCCTTATGATTTCATTAGACTGTATTTAATACACTTTAGATTCTTGATGTTTTCAGACCTTAGTAGATGCTCATGACTAGTGAACCCCGATGTCGGGCTGTATTGGGTTTGTTTTCCGCAAATTATACTGTTTACTACTTAGTTTTAAGATTTAATCGTGTTTTAGACTTAATACTTATTATATTATTCCCTAAGATTGAAATGGGAATGTGTCAGGTGGCCTTGTATTGACGAGAGGCACCATCACGACCGAGTCCAGGTTTTGGGTCGTGATAGTAACTTGCGCCTACCATTTTCAAGAGGTCAGCAATGGTCTTTTTAACTGATGAACCAGGTTCATCTCCCTATGAACTTAAATTAACTAACCCTTCAACAGCTTCACCAGAACCACTTCTCCGTGACTTCTTGCCATTTTCTTCAACATTTTCTTATACCACCCCACAAATAGCAGGTACAGACAATCCAACAGTGGGTGAATGATCAACCACTCCTTTCCCTTTTCCCCTCACTTCTCCACATTCACCCTCTCTCTCCTTTTCTTTTACAAATTTCTTTTTACCACCACTCCTACCTACTTCAGGTAATCCCACATCCCTTATGGGTCCAAACATCACAAACCTATGTTCTAAATTTTCAACCATAGAAGAACTTACCTTAGAAGGGGAATTCTAAGACTTATTAGAGTCAGAAGACCCAGGCCCTTCCTCCTCACTAGCAGAATTGTACGACTTAGAGTTAGAGTTAGAGTCCGAGTCTTGAGCCTAACTTGCCTTTAATTGCTCATTCAATTTCTTTGAGAGCACACCATATGCCATTGTTTTATGAGCAAGCATTTTTACTCTTCTTAGCCTGGGTTTGGGAGTCGTGCTAGGTGGAGGAGGGGTAGATGAATCAGAGGTAGTGGGCTGTGGAAGAGTTCCAAGTTTGTCTTGTAGGTTTTCGTTATAGCTTATTTATTGAGAGAATTGGTGAGTTAGAACTTCGGAGAAGAAGGAAATTGAGAGTGAAGAGGGTTTTTTGACGGTGTTAAATTATGAGGGTGGCAGGAGGTAATACTACGTATTTAAAAAGAAATACTCATTTAATGGATAATTCCAGATTTTGCAGTGGTCAATTAGAGGTCTAATCAACCTGAAATTTCAGGTTGAATGAACGGTTAAGCTTCCCTAGATTTTGGGCAATTTTTGTAGTTTAGAGTTCTAATCCGGACGAAATTTGGGTAAAAAACAAACGGATAGAATTTTTTAAGGAGTTGAAAAATTGTAGGACTTCTGCTCATGATTTAAATATTTATATTTCTAATTCTACAGAGAATGAAAACATACCTTAGCATTCAGATAAACCGGGTTCTTCATATAGAATTCTCTTGACCATGCCTCAATTTACCACAATAGAAAAAAATTTGTAAGAGATTAGTGAGTCATATTAACACATATCATAGGATTATACTAATTACAGTATTAAGCAGAGTAAAAATTAATCTAGATATTTATACAAGTTCAGATTTCCTAGCCAAAATTTTATTTTTTCATTTTTTTCATTTGTTCATTTTTTGTCATTGTGGATTCTGAGCTGGTCCTAGTAGGTGATCTTAATCATCCCTAATTCTAACTTGTTCCTCTCAAAGTTTTCCCTGCTTATTGTTTTAGTAAAGATGTCAGCAATTTGTTTATGAGTAGCACAAAATTCTATGGTAATAAATCATTTCTCATAGTTATCTCTTAAGAAGTAATGTCTAACATCTATGTGCTTAGTCCTCTTATGATGAACAGTGTTCTTTCTCATACTTATAGCACTAGTGTTATCACAGAAGATAGGAATGCAACCAACTTCAATACCAAAAAGTATCTGCTATTGTTTGATCCATAGCAATTGAGCACAACAACAGGAAGCAACAACATATTCAGCCTTAGCAGTGGGATAAGGCCACTGAATTATGCTTTTTAGTAGCTCATGATACAAGATAGGAACCAAGAAAATGAGTCATACCTGAGATGCTCTTCCTGTCCACAAGGAAACCTGCATAGTCAGCATCAACATATCCTACTAGATTGAAATTACTACATTTAGGGTACCAAAGACACATATCAGTAGTGCCTTTCAAATATCTCAGTATCCTTTTGATAGCAGTCAAGTGAGATTCCTTAGGATTTACCTAAAAACGAGCATAAAGCCCTACACTGAAAACTATGTCAGGACTGCTAGTAGTAAAATACAAAAGTGAACTAATCATACCCTTATACAACTTCTGATCAACAGGTGAAAAGAGGTTCATCTATTTCTAATTTAGTAGCTATTGCAATGGGAGTGTCTATTTCCTTTGATTCATACATTTTAAACTTTTTGATCAACTCTTTTGCATATTTTTCTGATGGATCATGGTTCCATTTGGGTTTTTGTTTGATCTGTAAGCCTAATAAAAAGTTAAGCTCACCCATCATACTCATTTCAAACTTACTTCCCATTAATTTGGGAAAATCCTTACTTAGTTTGTTAGTGGTTGCCCCAAATATTATACCATCAACATATATTAGTACTGCAAGAAGATCCTTACCTTTTTCCCTAAAAAATATAGTACTATCAATTCTACTTATTTTGTAGCCATGTTCAAGCAAGAATTTGGACAGTCGTTCGTACCACCGCTCTAGGAGCCTGCTTGAGTCCGAGGAGAGCCTTGTCTAATTTGTACACATGTCCCAGACACTCCTTTATCTCAAACCCTGGAGGTTGTTTAACAAACACTTCTTCTTTTAGGTAGCCATTCAGGAAGACACTTTTGACATTCATATGATTAAGGGTGAATTCCATGTGTGCTGCAAAGGCTCTGAGGAGTCTTATTGCCTCCAGTCATGCAACTGGAGCAAAGGTCTCATCATAATCTATGCCCTCATCTTGGCTATAACCTTCGATCACCAGTATTGCCTTGTTCCTTGCAACTGTTCCATCTTTATCGAGCTTATTTCTGAAAACCCATTTAGTACCAATTACTGATCTGTCCTTGGGTCTTGGAACTAGGTTCCAAACTTGATTTCTCTCAAACTGATTGAGTTCATCTTGCACTGCATTTACCCAATCTGCATCCTGCAGAGCCTCAACAATATTTTTAGGATCAATAAGAGATAGGAAAGCATCAAAAGCAAACAGATTCTTTAATTGTGATCTAGTTTTAACTCCAGAGGTTAGATTAGTGATTATGTTCATAATGGGATGAGAACTTTGATACTTGTGAGGTTTCATAGCCAGCTGATTTCTGCTTGATGTTTCTCCCATATTTTGTTGCTGAGGAACAGGGTCATGAACAGGTTCCTTTTGGGGATTGGTTTCAGTTCCTCTTTGTTCAGTTCCCCCTGTCAGGTTGCCCTGGATGGAAGAACCTCTTACATCACCTGTTCCTTATTTTAGGTGCAACTTTAGCTTGAGCTAAGACTTCACTCAAATCTTTTACCAGCCCAATAGCTTCATGTTCCTATCTCTCAGAAATAATGTTAGTTTCATCCAAATCTACATATACACTTTTTTTTACACACAAAGTTCTTTTATTGAACACTTTATAAGCTTTTCTATGTGAAGAATATCCCAATAATACTCCCTCATCACTATTGGGATCAAACTTACCAAGGGAGTCCTTTCCCTTATTGTACATATAGAAATTGCATTCAAATGCCCTAAGATGGGATATATTTAGTTTTCTCCCTTTAAGTAACTCATAGGGAGCCTTCTCTACAAGAGGTCTATTCATGCATCTATTAATGATATAACATGCAATATTTACAGCCTCTGCCCAGAAGCTACGGGGCAGTTGACTAGAAAGAAGCATAGTCCTAGCCATATCTTCAAGAGTCCTATTCTTTCTTTCAACCACTCCATTTTTTTGAGAGTCCTAGGGAAAGAAAAATTATGATCTATATCATGCTCACCACAAAATTCAGTAAACTTAGCATTTTCAAATTCAGTTCTATGATCAGACCTGATCTATGTAAGTTGACTACCTAGTTGTTTCTAAGTTTTTCTAACAAAGGCAGTAAACATGTCAAATGGTTCATCCTTATATGTTAAAAATTGTACCCAGGTAAACCTAGAATAATAATCAACAAGTACCATACATATTTCTTACCACATCTGCAAAATGTTCTCATTTGACCAAAGAGATCCATTTGAACCAATTCCATCATCTTGGTCGCACTTACCATTTTCTTGCTTTTAAAAGATGATCTTACCTGCTTCCCCCTTGCACATGTATCACAAACTTTGTCTTCCTTGAACTTGACGTTAGGTAACCCTATCACCAGGTCACTGGAGACTAATTTGTTGAGTTGATTCAGACTGGCATGACCAAGTCTTTTATGCCACATGCGGGGAGCATTGTCCAATACACTCAAGAAAGTGAGTTCATTTTCTAAAAGAGTGGACAAATCTACAATGTAAATATTGTTAACTCTTTTTCCCTGAAAAACAATCTTGTCAGTGGTAAGATTAATCACAAAGCATTTGGTAGAGGTAAATGCTATAATGTTACCTCTGTCACACAGTTGTGATACACTGATTAGGCAATATTTTAAGCCATCTATCAACTAGACATTCTCAATGGAATGTGAGTCTGTCTTACCTAACTCTCCAACCCCAATAATCTCACCTTTCTTTCCATTTACAAAGGATACATTACCTCATTTTAAGTCCTTAAGTGAAAGGAATTGGTCATTACTTCCAGTCATATGTTTTGAGCAGCCACTATCCATGTACCATATTTTGCTACTTCCCTTCACTTGGACCTGTAAAAAGAAATTAGGGGTTAGTATTAGGAACCCAAACTAGTTTGGGTCCCTTTCTATATGCAAAGTGTCAAATTAAATTCCTCTTGGCCCACCCAGGCAACCTATTTTTCTCTTGAACAAAGGTTTTATTCTTTTTACTGGCCTTTTCTTTTGCATTATTGTCGACGCCCCCTTTTTCACCCCCCCCCCCCCCTAAGGGGGCGGAATTTGGTTTACGACATTATGGATAAAACAACTCTCATTCCCTTTGGAGGAACCGGGTTATGGAATTTGAAGAGTCGCCACCTAATGATTATAGTGCATTAGGACACTTTTTAGAGAAAAGAAAGGATTCGAAGGAAAACCAGAGTTCGGGTAAGGGCTTGAGATTATCTCGAGGGGAAGGTGTTAGGCACCCCTCAAGATCCACTAGT